>JANTPZ010093979.1:0-10411 GCA_025593235.1 Vachellia pachyceras
TACTTTTTTCCTTCCTTCTTTTTCCTCTTTCCTACTTTTTCTCTCTTCTCTTTCCTACTTTTCATTCTTTCTCTTTCCTCTTTCATACCCACTTTTTTGCCTCAAAACCCGTAAAAGTTAATAACTTTCCAAACATAAATAACTTTTCAAAACATAGGTTTTTATCGCGAAATCTATAAAAGCTATTTTTACAAAATCTATTCTCAAAAATTTAGATTTTATCTCAAAATCAAAACCTGTAAAAGTTATTTTCGAAGATGAGATTCAAACAAGCACATAAATAGTTTGACATTCGTTTCTTTAAAGTCGGGTGCGTATGTACGGAGAAAATTATTGTGGAAAGAATTTCACATTTGACTCAATTCAAATTAACTGAAACTTCATGGCATCGTTTGGCAACGCGGTTCTTCTACTTATAAACACGTTCAAAAGTGTTTTTTTTGTAAAATGAGACAATTACCTTTATATATTTATTTTGATTTGTGTAAAAGTATTTCTCCATCGCATTGTCAAACGGATCCAATGTGATTTTAGAAAATTAATTAATATTAAGACTATTTGTTTACTCTAAAGATTTTTGTCTTGGTTTTTTAACTGTGATGATGTGATATCACCTTAAAAATTTATCCTTGAGACTGGTGCAGTCATACAGTACAATATATTATTTGATTGAAACTGCATCATCCCATACGAGGCATTATATTACACATAAATCACATCATCACGTAAAAAGAAGCCATTCAAAGTGAAAATTTGAGATACGAAAATCCAATTTTATTTTATTTGTTTTTCCATCAAAGTGAAAAAAAGAAGCGATATCGCTAATACTAGTCGTGATTACTCTCATTGCCTTCCGAAAAACTATTGCAGGAATATGTACTGTATGTACCATAGAATCAACTTTTAAAAATATATTTAACAGTATTTTTTAATAAATAAAATAATTTTTTTATATATTTACCTCTTTTTAGGTAAAAAATTTATTTATCGCATTACCAAACGGACATAATATTACATTCATTATTCCCTACCTTCAGTATTTAATACAAGATGCATTTTATTATTTTCACATATTAAAAAATTTAACGAAATTGATATATTTATTATTTTTCTCAAACAAATTTCCATGACTAATTTATTGATATATAATTTAATGATACATGTAGATATTTCAGAATATAAATAGAACCCAAAGTATGCTATTTATTTTCTTTAATATAAAAAAACTCAGTTAGCACTTATATTAAGAATTAAATACAATCATTAATTAATAGTATTACATATATTCTTTAATATAATAGTTAGTTGACTTTTTAAAAATTAAAAGGTTAAATAAATCACTTAATTATGATATATATTATAAAATACCTATACATATAATTAAATTATATGTATTAATTTATTAATTAAATAAATTAGGTTAAATAAAAATGATAATATATCGATTAATTAATTTTTTAATTATTTTTAAAAAATCAACTGAATTTTATATTAAAGACAGAAAACAGTAAAAACAGTAAAAACAATAAGTGGTGTACCACGTGGGATGTATACATTAATCAAAACATTGTCCTTTTTCATTCACGACATATGGTTGTCCCTTTATTATCCTTTTCTTCTTCTTTATTATTTCTTTGACCAATCCTAATTAGCTTATACAACTACACATCTCATTGTTCAGAAGAAGGTTCTGTTTAAAGGTCTTCGCCTCTTGGATCTTTACCCATTTCCAAACTGATCCACCCATGAAACTTGCGAGCTTTTGACAGCAAAGAGTTAACTGTGCATGACGGTGATGTGTGTATAATCCACAAACCTAATCTCCACTGTGCATGATTGTGATGTGTGGATCTAACTACTAATTTTTAAAAAATATGTCTTGGTTTGAAAACAACATATTAAATTGTGTGTAATCAATAAAGATAGTATTGGCAAAAAAAGTAATTAAAAAAGATATTAAGTAATAATGAAAAGAATTATAAATTTGAGAGACAAAATAAATTGATATATTACATTTAAAGCTAAAGTAAATGCTATATATCGATGCACTTTAGAATTATACGAAGAGGTATTTTTTTTTAGGTGTAGCACAACTAGATGAAGATATATATGGAGAGAAAATCACTTCTTTAATAAAATTGCTAAAAATTCCATGTTTAATTTGAAAATTTTATTGAACAAAATGACCCAATAAATATTTATACATAATAGAAAGTAGTACTTTGCAAATTATTTTATACACATAAAGTACCGACACCTTGGCTTGGAGCCTTTTTTGTCAAAAGAAAATTCAACAGAGACTTTTTACCAATTTTTTCTTATCTCTCCACATCTAGATTTTGCTCATTGGAAGAGAATCCAATTAAAAAACAATTTTAAATTGCTATAAATTTTATATTTTAAAATATTATATATCTTACAAAAGTCGCTATATAAATTAAAAAAATTGATTACATGGTTTCCCTTGAGTTATACATATAATTTAAAGAATCATTGGACTATTCATCTAACTAATAAACAATGCGATTTATTATAGATTATATATTGATATATTGATCTTTGTCATAGTAGGAAATTAAAACTAGATTTTTTTTCTCTGATTCACTAACTGATTAAACTAATAATAGAGCTAACCAACTAGATATGTATCAACTAGTCGACATACCGAATAAGTAAATCCCACACAAATCTTTGGAGAATCCATGATTTGATATATGATTTAAGTGATAATCAAATAGGAATCTTAATTTTGGCCAACATAGAGTATATAATTCTCGTGAAGCTGACCCTTTTGTACTCTAGAACTAAAACGGTCTCTCTCTAATAATACATGCATGCTTTACTGGGGATTTTTTATTAATTAAAATATATTGCTCCTTGGATTTCATTCTAACGACGTCCCTTTAAAGAGTGTTAGCGATGGGTTGCATATGTATTATTTATTAAATCTGGCCAAATCACAGTAAATATACTTGCTATATACCTTCAAAACAAAAATCTTAATCTTTAATGTAGGTCACCGAGAGAGTTATTAGGCCCATTTAGAAACGCGATAGAGAAATACTTTTACGCAAGCGGGGTAAATATGTAAAGGAGATTATCTTATTTTGCGGAAAAACAATGTTGAACGTGTGTTTGGCTTTTTCAAACGTTGTCACAAACAAGCCCATTAATTACCATTTTACAATTTTAACTCTATTTATTGGCAATACTCATTAGATATCAAGAAAGAGAAGAGATGTGAGATAATTTTGAACATGGGAAAGTTGAAATTTTTTAATTTAAGACAAATTAATGAGTTATCCACTCTTTCTTAATTCTGATGAGGTGCTAAAAAGTTACTTATATTTTAACAAGGAAGGATGTATACATACAAGCTTTTGTCGGTGTGTTTTTTAGAGACACAAATGTGTGGGAGCATCATTTTCAACATGAAATTAAAATGGTGCAATCTTCAAATTCTATTATTAAATAACCAAGTAGTAAAAACTGTAAACAAACAAGACTTCATACACATTAATAAATTAATTAAGATATCATTAGGGGAATCTCTTTATGCCCGATATGATGGGTGAACTAATGATGCTAGTAGGTGAAACCCTAAGGCTAGGAAACGAAATTACACATAGAAAAATCCCATCTTTTCTTGACCTTATCAATATAAACGTACGGATCAATTTGATTCACTTTGTACCCTAATGAAGCATTTCTCATATTGCAGTAAAACCCCAATCAAGCATCACAGTAGTGATCCTGTTGATGGAAATACAAGGGTTATTGCAAGTTGTTTATTAAATAATTTTCCCGTAAAAATATGCGTGTGTATCATCTAACTACCTAGAGAAAGAGAGGTGACAGCTAAGCTAATATTGTGCCGATTTGGGAACACGGTATATAAGTATTTTTATGCAAGTCGAGGTAGATATGTGAAGGAGATTATCTCGTTTTACGGAAAAATATTGTTGAACGTACATTTGACTTTTTCAAACGCTCCGACAAACAAGATGATTGTAAATCACTGTGTAGGAGCTTCTGGATAGTCTTTGTGAGCCTCCTCTGAAATCTTGCTTCCAATTTAAAGCTGTGTCCTTTCTTTTTTAACCCAATATTTATTATTATGGTTCTGCGTCTTAGCAATGCCGTGAGGAATTAGAATTACATTGAATGTAATCAGTATGATTAGACAAAAAGGTTAAGACGTTAAGTAGAAATAGTTGCGCGTGTTTATAACTAATCCATCAGCTGTTTTTGGCCTAATAATTAGCCATCGGGCGGGGTAGTAATAAACCTTATCCCATTTAGGGTTTGGAAGCCATTCTAAAACTTAGGTTTGATTTCAAAACCTAGGTTTTACCTCACAACTGAGGTTTTATTCAAGCAAAATTTTTTTTCTAAAAGTTATTTTGGTTACAAACCTCGATTTGAAACCTATGTTTTCTCTTTCCTACTTTTTCCTCTTTTTTCTACTTTTTCCTCTTTCTTACTTTTTTCCTTCTTTCTCTTTCATCTTTCCTACTTTTGCTTTCTTTATCTTTTCTATTCCCTAAGTTTTTATTCTTCTCTTTCCTCTTTCCTACATTTCATTCTTTCTCTTTCCTACTCATTTTTTGCCTCATAATCCGTAAAAGCTAATAACTTCCTAAACATAAATCACTTCTCAAAACCTAGGTTTTGCCTCGGAATCTGTGAACGCTATTTTTCAAAATCTATTCTTCAAAACCTAAGTTTTGCCTCGGAATCTGTAAAAGCTATTTTCAAAATCACATCCAAACAAGCTCTTAATAGATTTAGTTACACACACATATAGATTGTACGATATCATTGTGTTCTATCGACAACAAACACCCCTCTAATCCTATTTATTAAATAGAGAAAAACAAAATTATTTTGCCCTACTTGTAAGTCATATCATTAAATTTTTCATACGAATGCATAATTTTCCTAGGGTATAATGCATATTAAATAGATATAACGGTGGAAATTTGTTATGTTTTAATGCATATTTAATGAAATTTAAATTTTTTTTAATTTGTATGAAACATATTAGAAATAATTTATAAACAAGATCAGATGAGTATTTGGATAAATCATTGACCAAGAGATATTGGCCAATAACTTCATTATATAAGTGTCAAGTGTTAACTTAGATACCATTTTTTTTAGATAACTACGGACTACTTGATACATCCCACCATCCAACGGTTTATTTGTAATGTTCAAATCACACCTCAAATGTCTATCATTTTTTCAATAGATATCATTCCAACTCGATTTTTAATATGTTAATTACGAATCATATCTTATAATTGTATATTTATCATTAACATCTAATTTTTTTCCCGTATACTTCCGTTTTATACTCTTATTGTTCCTTTAAGACTCAATATTCACTACCTTATAACATTTTTGGCATGATAACAAGTGCTTGATGAAAATCCCAACAGACATAGGAATTGCCCGCGCATGGGGATCCAAACCTTTGAGCAGAGAAACCCAAAACTTGATAAAAAAGCAAGAAAAAAGGAAGCGACTTGCACATGCAATGCAATGAAATTGAAGCTGCATGGAGATTTTCAAAGATGTATATCAGGACTCAGAGAGAGAGAGAGAGAGAGAGAGAGAGAGTTGAATCATTAATTAAGAAGTCGGGCATATAGATCCAGATGAGTCTAATTAACCCATATGGGTGCATATGATATACATTCATGCTTTTTTCTACCTAATTTTGAAGAATGAAACAAAGCATGAAAGAAAACAACAAATAACAATCAAATCTATGTTTCTAAAGTACTAGTCAATGGACAATTATTTGCTTCTGTGGGAGATATCGATCACAAGAAAACTTCCATATGGGAAACAACTCATTGAAACACTTATAACAAGCAGGAACAAAAGGCCCCCTCCCACAGCTATTAGTGTCCTGTATGAATGAAGCAAAAATGCATATTATTCTCTTTACCTTCAATAATATTACATTATTATTTTTAAACTTAATCATTAACGTCATATCACTTCCTTACCTGACCCTGCTCATCACCATGTGCCTGCCCATACTGTAGTTATGAAGATTTTCAAAATGATGAGGTGGGTTTCTCTCTCAATTTAGTTTATTCATTCATTTTGATTGATTCGAAGTTTTTAGATATGAAGTGGAGAAAAAATAATATAGGATGCTTTATATATGTTTGACTAATCATTAGTGCATTACATGATTGAAGTTGGCGAGGTGGGGCACAATGCAGACTAATGATAAGCAAACAAACGCTTTGGCTCTTAAAGAACTTAGATGGTAGTTGGGTAAACTAATGATAAATTACTTTTACCATAAAGAGGGGAAAAGTACACAGAAAGGTGAATTCTTCACACACACACGCGGGCGTAAAAAAAAGGTTGAGGTGAGTTAGATTTCGGTCTCATCAAGGTTAAAATATACTTTCAGGATCAATGAATGTTTATTTAAGTACTTAAAAATTATCTAGCAATAAGATTCTCATACATGTAAGGTAATTTGAATTCACAAGGTTGTATAATGGGCTAACCCTTTATCAATTAAACCAACTTTTATTTACCAGAAAGGTAGATTATGCATATGTGTGTATTGTCCTTAATAGAAGAGTTATTTAATTTTTTAGTGAGATTAAAAAAGTTAATTAACTTATATACTTATCATTTTTCTTCAAATTAATCTGTCTAACTTATAAACCGATAAATAATCTAATTACACATATAAATATTTTTGAATGTATATTATAATTAAGTAATTTATTTATTTTTTAATAAACAAAAAATTCAATTAACTCTTGTATTAAAAACTAAAACTAATATTCTTTATAGATTGTATTGTATGCATGTGATACGTTAATGCCTATACTAAATTTATAATAAGTCACACATGATGTATAAACACACAAACTTGTTAAATATTAATTTCATGATGTACTTACTTTAAAAGATCTAATTTTGTTTGTTTTCATGGAAGATGAAGAAGAATTGCAATAACTATATTAAAGGATGTGTCTTATTAGATGCAAGGAGCTACATTTATTTTGTTTGTTGTGTACATAGACATAGCCTTGGGCACAATATAGCTGGTGACAGAATTCTCTGCAGTGATCAGTGGGACGTACATACACACATTTATGTCTCTTATGCTCCACATACAAGCTGATTTTTCACGCACAGATAGATATATTCTTTTGCGGTTCTAAATGTAACAGCTAGCTGATAGTTGTTAGATACATACATTTATTTTTATTTCTCTTAAAATACAAATACAAGTTGATTTTAGTCTTCATATATATAAATATATATATACATTCCTCATGTTCTAAATGCATAAGCTAGTTAATGGATTGGTTCCAATCCCAAATGTATGTAAGACTTTGTCCTACTCTGCATTTCATATTTATTCTTTTTTTAAACTAATTTACTTAATTTATGAAATGATATATAACCTAATGTTATACAAAAAAGTTTCATGAAAATCAAGTCATATTTGTTATAACGTATAATTACTAATGTATATAACTTTTTTAATATACTTAAATCAGTTAAATAACTTTTTCATTAAGAATCAAATGAGTAAATATATATTAGCTATTAGTATAAAAATACACTATTTTTTCTAAAGTAGAATTTTGAATTATTTGTATGGGAAAATACTCTGTAATGGAAAATCTCTTTATATATGTAATCAATAAAGAGAAATTAGAAAAATATATAATTATAAATTTAGAAGATAAAATAAATTGAAATATGATATTTAAGATTTACACTGAAACAAATACCATAAACAATCTACCAACTTTTATATTATATTTAGGATTAAACGGCATGCAGTACAAGGTTTTCTACTCTCCATCCAAAATTTCAACAGTAGCTAGGAAGAAAAACAACACCATTGTGTTCCTGTGTAGGCTACTTAAAGTAGAAGAATCTGGAAAAGAGTTCAATAATGTGGAACAATGTCAGAGATGATCAAATTTTTTTAAGTGAGAAAAAAACTTAAAGGATCTCGTACAGAATCTACCTAGTTGTACCATGCCTCCCATTTCAATATATTATATATAATATAATGCAATAATAGTCTCAAACTTTCTCCCCTCTGCGTCTCTCTTTTTTGAGTCGTCGTCGTTGGACTTTGGAGTAAAGTCTCATGCTTTAACTTCAGTATAGTAACGCTCATGATGATAAGATTTGATCATGAGAATAATATATCACAACTAATGGATAATTATGGAAACTACAATGATTAAAAGCGATTGAAAGTTAACCTTTTGGGATTACGATATCTAATTATGAATTTAAAATACACATAAAAAATTGAATGTGCTTGAGAGAGAGCTGGGGTTAAACTTTAATTTAAAGGTGACATATTTAAAATGATGCTTAACGTGTTTGTGTATGAGCAGTATTACCTTGCCTTAATAATATAAGAGATAGGTATTTAATACGTAGATATTAAAAGATTAATCAAATCAATTATTTGAAATAAACCAATATGTTTTTAAACTACTATTTTAAATCATGTGTATTGGAACGTGAAACCTGTAGAATCAATAGGAGTTGGCGTCTGCAACCTCTTGATTTTCTTCTCACACTTCATAAATGCTTTTTCCTATTTGTTTTTCTTATTAAATTGATAATTTACGTAAAATGAATAAATTTTTATTTTATTTGAAAAAACATAACTTTCATTTTTTTACTTTTTTAAAAGATTTAATACTCTGAATTAAAAAGAAACTACATAAATCTTTATGTAAATGTTTGACAAAATGAAAAAAATTGATAACTTCACTATTTTTGTATATAAGATATTAAAATACTACTTATTTTAAATAGAATATAATGATAAAAAGAAACAAGAACAAAATATTTGGAAAGTGGGGGGCAGAACTAAAGGAGAGCGGGAAAGACACTAAAGGGCGCAGCGGATTGGATACCTCCCAATCAATAGGACATCGAGAAAAAAGTGAGACTTAATACAATTTTTATTATCAAATTTCTTCTTGTTTTTAGGAAAATTTGTAATTAGGTTTCAAACAGGAGAATTAATGAATAAAATGTCACAAAGATTTATAAAATTACCATAGGGTCTCATGAGTAGCTGCTGAGATTATAATTAACAATCTTACCAGCATTCATTAACAACCTCAGCAGCTACTCCTGGGACCCTATGGTAATTTTATGAATCTTTGGGACTTTATGTTCATTAATTCTTCTATTTGAAACTTGATTATAAATTTTTCTTGTTTTTATTTCAGTCTCTCAAATTTAAATTTAGTAGTTTTGATTTGTTAAGTTTCATTTTATTTATAAGATTGGTATCTATAATCTAATAAAAATATGAATAATTTTAAACCTTGAGTAATCAAAACAATTGGTTTTAAACATGAGGGACCAAAATGTAAATTTAATATAGAAGAAATTTTAATAACTCTAGATGTAAATTTAGAAGATAAAGTAAATTGATATCTTATATCAAAATCTCAAATAACTTTAGCTTTTATATTATTAACTGTTAGCAATATATTGGAAGTATATTATATTGTACCATTTTGTAATTTGATTTTTGCTGGTTGGTGTACATCTTTGTTTCCTGTTCCTCCTCCTCCTCTTAATACGTCTCTGCGACTAAGTGCTCTGTGAATATTCATGGCAAAAACTGGAAACATGTGTTAAACCCACCAGTCTAAGCCTTCAATGCTCATTTTCATATATATATATATATATATATATCATAATCAAGTGGTCCTCACAAGCCTCTAATTGCTTTCTTTCTCTTTTCTTTTCAGAATGAATCTGAGGTCATTATTCATCAACATGGGTCCATTTCACCATTTCCATGTTCCAGTTCCGCAATCCTCACCCAATCCCCTTCAAACTCTCATCTTAATCTGTACGAATCACCTAAGAGAAAAGGCATCACATGACTGCACCGATATGTGTGTGTGTGTGTGTACACTCACACATATTATTGGTCGAATGGATGTTGGAGCTAGCTAGGGCTGCAGTCACAGTTCACAGTCCATGGTCCTGAATCTGGATGGGAGGGGTTTGACCGGTCTACGAGAAAAATCAGAAGCTTTTATGATGAATGGTCCAGATCACACAGAAACCAAAATAGGTGCTGTACGAAAGAATGCTATAGCTAACCACCACGTCACAATATATATCATGGTATTCACGATATTAGATGCGCACACATATATATATATAGATATATATGTGTGTGTCTAGAACTGGGAAAATGGGTTCAGCCCGCGGGTTGAACCCGCCAACCCGCGGGCTGAATAGGGTTAGGGTTGGCTTTTTTGTGGCCTGCAAAAAGTCGGGCTGCACAGGCCCGACTTATGCGGGCCTCGGGCTGAAAACGGGCTAACCCGCAGGCTGGCGGGTTAGCCCGTTTTCA
>JANTPZ010093980.1:0-11037 GCA_025593235.1 Vachellia pachyceras
AAGTAAACTATTTGATGTATGGCTCAGCACCCACTTACATACTCACAGCAGTATCAACAATTGGTAGATAACTTTTGGGTTGGTTTGCTGAAAATTATAATACGCCCGTGATAGAAGAATTTTTGTAAATAAGGAGGTCAATAAGTTCTCCCTTATTAATGAAGCATTGGTCTTAGCTAGCTATAATATCAGGCTTCTAACTTGAACATTTAATTCCAAGTGGCTCTTGTAAATCTTCATCCATTCTTACAGTTTACTTTTGTCTGCAAAGCTGCTTTTGTATCTTGTTTCTAAGCAATGAATTATACCTTCATTCAAAAAATAAATCAATTTCTAAAGGAACCCACAATACAAATGAATACACAAACAATTTTGTTGTTATTCATTTTTCTTTAAACTCCTTACGTATACATATGGGTGTATGTGTAAAACGAAATATTATTAATTAAATATACAAACCCAATACTATGAGGACTTCTTGGTGAGGTGTAGGGAAAGGGTAAGAGGTTCCCAGGCGAGGTCGAATGATGAGAGCTCCATAGACCCAAGCACCAAGAAAAGAAGAGTGGGGCATGGCACCATAGAGTTCCTTCTTGCATCGTCACATTAAACCTACAAGTGTAATTTCCTCCTGGCAGGATTCGACATTGTGTTACATATTCAGGACCATCTGCCCATTGACTCATCAATTGAAGTATTCCATGCCTGCATTTAGTCATATATACATTAAATAAATCACATCCAAATTTATAACATGCAGAGCCAAATTTAACTCTTCTAGTGAACCATATAAATTAGTAAGCAAATGGACCTTCCTAATGAAGGTTATTATGTACAGCCGAGATCATACTGAGATGAAAAAGATAACTCTCATTGATTGATTGAACATGTACAGTGAGCTTCACACACACACACATGCGTGGACAGTAACCTACTGAAGCTAACAAGACTAGTGACTGGTTTAACACTTACAGCTGGCAACAACAAACCGAAACTAAATGGTTACAACAAACTAACTAACTATTTACATTCAACAAAATAGTTACAACTAAACTAATGGTCAAGTAACTCCAGTAACTGAATCTGTTACCCTCACAAGCTGAGGCATGTATGTTGATCATTCCAAATCTGGACAAGAGGTCATAAATGGCTGAGGATCAAGAGGTTTTGTAAAGATGTCAGCAAGTTGGTTAAAGCTGCATACTGGAAGAAGTTTAATGAGCCCAACTTGGACCTTTTCCCTCACAAAATGACAGTCAAGTTCCAGATGCTTGGTATGTTCATGGAAAGTAGGATTAGAGCCAATATGGACGGCAGATTGGTTGTCACAATAGAGCATTGTGGGAGCAAGGTGTGGAATGTGTAGATCGGTAAGTAAATAATGGAGCCACTGTATCTCACAAGCAACACATCTCATGGCACGATATTCTGCCTCTAAGGAAGAGAGTGACACTATGGTCTGTTTCTTAGTACGCCAAGAAATTAATGAAGAACCAAGGAAGATGTAGTACCCAGAAAGAGACCATCGTGTGTCAGGACAACCCCCCCAATATGAGTCACTGAAAGCAGTTAGTTGCAAGGGAGAAGATGCAGAAAAGAAAATCCCTTTGCCTGGCCAACGTTTGAGATATCTCAAGACCCTTAGAGATGCTTGGTAATGCACAGTAGTAGGAGCATGGCTAAATTGACAGAGTTGTTGAACCACATATCAAATTTCAGGACGTGTGGTTGTTAGGTAAAGCAAACAACCAACTAACCTTCTGTAAGGGGAGACATCAGTAAGCAATGTGCCAGCATCCTACTGTGACAACTTGGTGTGTCGTGCCATGGGAGTAGTGATTGGCTTGCAACCCAAGTATCCTGCATCTTGAAGGATCTACAAGGCAAATTTGCGCTGGCTTAAAGATATCCCAGCAGATGACTGAGCAACTTCAAGGCCAAGGAAGAATTAGAGGGGACCAAGATCCTTAATCTTGAATGTAGTGTCAAGGAATGCTTTAATGTGACTGATTTCACCATAATCATTTCCAGCAAGGATTATATCATCAACATACACTAAAAGAATAGTGAGAGAATTGTTATGTTGTTTTGTGAACAATGAATAATCAGACTTAGATTGGTCATAACTAGAAGATAACAAAGCAGAAGAAAGTTTAGAAAACCACTAAGCTTGTTTCAAACCATAAAGGGATTTCTGCAATTTGCAAACGATATTGGGATTAGGATTGGAAAACCCAGGGGGAAGTAACATATACACTTCCTCATTGAGATCACCATGCAAGAATGCATTATTAACATCTAATTGTTCAAGAAACCAGCCAGATGAGGCAGCCACAACAAGTAAGGTGCGGACAATGGTCATTTTTGCAACAGAGGAAAAAGTATCAAAATAATCCACCCCCTCAGTTTGTGTGTAGCCTTTTGCTACTAACCTGGCTTTATATCTTTCCAGAGTGCCATCAACATGAAATTTAGTCATAAATAGCCATTTAGAGCCAATAGGGGATTTGCCTTCAGGGAGCTCAGTTAGTGTCCATGTGTTGTTTTGCTCTAATGCTGTAATTTCAGCCTGCATTGCCTGCTGCCACTTAGGATGTTTGTTGGCTTTAGAATAATTTCTAGGTTCAAGAGGAATGGAAATAGAGCAAATAAAGTATTTATAGAAGGGAGAAAGCTTACCATAGGATAAAACATAAGAGAGGGGATATTTTCATGAGTCAGACATGGATGCAGATGGTGCTGATGTAAGTTGAGAACAGTGATAGTCACTTAGATATGTGGGGTGCTGGTGTATTCTATCTGATCTACGGATATGTGGGTTATTGGTAGGGATAGAAAGAGAGGGAGGAGAAGTAGAGGAGCCAAAGAAGGTGTTTGTGGAAGGAGGAATAGAAGTGAGGAGTCAAGGGAAGTAGTTGGAGGAGTGGCTGGAGGCATAGATGTAGGGGTGCTAAGATTGGAAATGGAAGCAGGGAAGAAAATATCAGTATTGGTAAAATCAGCCGAGTCAAAAGAATTGGGAATGGGAATAGTATAGTTATGAGGGGAAATTGCTGAATAAGGGAAAATGGATTCATAAACAGAACATTTCTGGAAACGAAATCTTATTAGTATTGATGTCAAGAAGAATGTAGCCTTTGGTCCCTTGCTTGTAGCCAAGGATGTACATGCAAAGCATAATGATTATGTAGGCAGCATAATGATCCCAAAACTTTAATATATGTGTAATCTGGTGCAGTATGATGTAGAAGTTGGAATGGAGAATTATTGTTCAAAACAGGAGTTGGGAGTCTGTTGATTATGTAGGTAGCATGAGAAATGGCATAATTCCAGTATGACAAGGGCATATGGGATTGAAATATTAATGAACGAGCTACATGTAAAATATGTTGGTGCTTTCTTTCTACAATGCTGTTTTGTTCTGATGTCTCAACATAGGATGTTTGATGAAGAATGCCTTTGGAAGAATAAAAAGATGTCATTTGAAATTCAATCCCATTGTCAGTCCTTATGGTCTTGACATCGTGGCCAAATTGTTTTTCCAAAAAAATTATAAGGTTTTGTAAAGAGGTACGCACTTCAGACTTGTTTTTCAAAAGAGAAACCCAAGTATATCGTGTAAAGTCATCAACAACAGTCAAAAAATACCGATGACCATGTATAGAGCTAATATGAAAGGGTCCCCAAATGTCAGCATGTAATAATTGAAGACAAGATGTAGATTTAGATTGACTAATGGGAAATGAAAGCTTTCTTTGTTTGGCAAAATTGCATACATCACAGGGAGCAAAAGAATTACTGGAAATGAAAGAAAATTGTTGTTTCAAAGTGTTTAAGGCATTTGAAGATAGGTGTCCAAGGCGAAAGTGCCACAAATCAAATGGAGGGATGTGGTAGGTACATTTTGTTGCTGAGACAGAATTAACACTAGCTTTCATAGGTAAGTGACCATACATCTTGAATAACCCTAGAGAAAGTTCAGCTATACCAATCGTTCTCCATGTCCTCATGTCCTGCATAATGCAAAGGGAGGGAAAGAAAATGATGCAACAAGAGAGCTCTTTAGTCATATGAGATACAAAAATGATATTGAAATTAAATTCTGGTATGTAAAGAACATTAGAGATGCTAATGTGCTTATTGAGTTGAACAGTACCAGAGATGTTGGTTATAATGGAAGCATTATTTGGTAAATGGACTTTAATAGGATTTATTCACATATGTGAAGTGAACATGTGTAAGGAATAACAAACATGAGTACTGGCTCCACTACCAATGATCCAATGGTTAGAAGAGTCAAAAGCTAAAGTTGCACACAGACCTTGTGATTTGGCATTGGGGAATAGAGTGAGTGAAGAGAGTTGGTTAACACAAGGATGAGCATCAACCTTTTGAACGGGAGTGCTGGCAGGTGATCCATGATTGGCAGCAGATGGAGGTTGTAATAGAGCAAGTAATTGATTGTATTGGTCTTGACTATTGATTGATTAGCAGTATAGGGTGTTGAAGACAAAATACTAGCTGAGGTACTAGGAGAAGAGGTTACCATATTGTTCACTGAAGCCTTGCTGCGATTTCTGTATCCAAGGGGATAGCCATGCTTCTTGTAGCATGTTTCAATTGTGTGTCTAGGTTTCCCACAATGAGTACATACTTTGTTGTTGGTGCCACTGTTGGTTTTAGGCTGATATGCTGACTTTGAAGTTGTATCCAGATGATTGAAGCAGATCATTGGTTATATGGTTCCCGTGAGATCACGCTCTTGCTGAAGGATGAGTGAGAATGCCTTGTTGATGGAAGGCAGAGGCTTTATTAGTAAAATTTGGGAACATACGTTAGCAAATCGATCATTGAGACCTTTCAAGAAGCATACAACATAGTCTTGAAGGAAATATTCCTTAGATGAGCATGAGCGGTTAGAAATTGAACGAAAATTCAGTAGTTCATCCTAGATTATTTTGATCTTAGTGAAATACTCAGATACGGAAAGATCACCTTGTTGAATCTGAAAAAGTTTATCTTGCAACTCAGCAACACGGAACGCATCATTCTGACTAAATCTCTCATTCAGATCATTCCAAATGTCTACTGCATGGTTAAGCCAGATGACGCTTTGACTAATGGAAGGAGAAATAGAATGAAAAAGCCAAGTGAGAACCATTGTGTTACACCGTTGTCGCACCGGAAATAGAGGATCATCGGCGGTAGGAATTTTTAGAGATCCATCAACAAACCGGTGCTTGTTCTTACTCATCAAAGCAATCATCACACGTGTCCAATGGTGATAGTTTGATTCAGTCAAAGGAGGTGTTAATAGTACCAATGAAGGATTCTCGTTGGGATGCATGAAATATGGACTGACAGGATCTTGGCAAGGATCAACATGAGTAACGGAGGAGCAGCTCTTGGATCCTTCTGCAGCCATGGATATGAACTCAGAAAGGAGCTTGATGAAGAGAGTGGAGGAGCAACGAGTTACTGATGTTCAAAACAGAACCAAACAGAAGAGTGTGGAAGAACAGGAACGTGCAGGCAGAGCCAGTGGTATAGAACCACGAAATGTTCGACGGTCAAAAGAGATAAAAGAGGAAAGTAGGATAACAGAATGAAAACGGTTAATAGAAGATAAGAAAGGAATGTTGGGTAAAAGAGTGAAAAGGTGAGAGAGGAGAGAGAATGAGTCATAAGTGCTCTGATACCATATTACGTATAGCCAAGATCATACTGAGATGGGAAAGATAATTCTCAAAGATAATTCTCATTGATTGAACATGTACAGTGAGCTACACACACACGCATACACCGTAACCTACCGAAGCTAACAAGACTAGTGACTCGTTTAACACTTACAGCTGGCAGCAACAAACCGAAACTAACTGTTTACATTCAGCAAAATAGTTAAAACTAAACTAATGCTCAATTAACTCCAGTAACTGAATCTGTTAAAGGTAATGATATTCGAAAGATCATTGAGTACCAAATGTGTTTACAACTCTTTCACTATTTTTAAACCCAATTAATAATTAGTCTATTATTTTTTCTTTTGGGGAAGTTCAATAATATTAAATCTGGTCTATTTAATTTTGTATTTTACAATTGGGACTAAAAAAGAAAATCAAATTTGAGACCGAATTAGCCACGGAATTCTGTCGAAAATTCTATTAGTAATTCCATTTCGTGGCAAATCCCGTAGTAAACCTGAAATTCCTTCGGCAATTCCGTGGGTATAACTGTGAAGAGGACCAAGTGGAAACAATATTGATTTCTTAACATGTTATAGAATAGAAATAAACAAATACTACATGAATTGACTATGGAAAGTCTAGAATAGTGATAAAAGTTAATTAATTTCATGAAAATGATATATATAGAAGAAAAATGTTATAAGATTATATATATTAGTCTATTCTTAAGGTCAAGACTATTATAGTGTCCATATTTCTCTAACGTGTAACTTCTTAGTTAATGGGCTTGTTTGGGGAGGCAACATTCTCACGCTTACCGAGATAAAATTCCTCTCACATATTTACCTCAGAATCTGTGTTCATTCTCCCAACGGACTATCCAAACAAGCTCAATAAAGATTAGATCGATCATGTTGACCGGGTAGTGAGCTTATATAAATATATCAATGAATAGTGAGATTGTAGGGTGACTTGATAACGGCGTGGACGACAAGAGTGTCACCCTCTCGAACGTTAATGGTTGGGCCTGGCAAGCTTCCGTTGACTGCAGCTATTTTCTCTGCACAGTCTCTGCACTGTCACGTTCGCTACCTGCACTCACCCAAACTCATTATATTCAACCTGAACAAATAGCCTTATATCATAATAACAAATCTAAATCCTTAGGATAACTACACTAAAAAGGCTAATTGTTCAGGTTGGAAAACTCAAAACGTTATCTAAGGTGCATCTTTCAAGTTAACCTTCTCGATGTAGGATATGCATGTGACATTTATATACGATCATGCATATAGTAAGTGAAAAATATATTTAGATTTTAAAAAATGAAGGATAACAGGAATTAAGTATGCTAGCAGAGATTTAAGTACATATATCGTCCATAAAAGAGATGAGAAAATGAACAAGTTTAATTAAGTACTTACTTCCCATTTGTATTCAACTACATCCGCAGCAACCAAAGAAGAGAAAGCTAGAAGACCAAGAGCCCATGCTAGAGACGACAGTGTGGAAGTTCTCATTCTGAAGATCACAAAGAGATAGATAGTGATATGATGAAGCTTTGTATTTCAAGAAGTCATCTCCCTCTCTCTCTCATGTTTATTTCTATATAGAGTCCCGGACTTACGCGATTGCGTGTTTAATAGAATAATACAGTTAATGAGCTTTAATTTTGTTGGTATAAAAATGGAGCTTTGAATTTTCGACGCATTATAAATATGAACATGTATCATCTTTCGATCAAATTGTTAAAATTGGTAAATTTTGAAGAAAATGATATGGCGAAAGAAGAACATGATAATTACTTATTATAATTAGCTTGTCGGATGCTCGTTACTATACTATTACTGTAGACTTTGAATTTTGTGGGGCTTCTGACTCTAAGATATATTATGAGTTTAGTACCAAAGTTAATTATACATATGCTGTCATACCCTGGTTTCAAAAAGAGAGAACATCAACTTTTACCAGTTCAAATTAAAGTTTGATAAGCAACCATAAAAGTACATGGAAAATTGCGTCTGCGCGTGTGTTTATATATTCATATATATGTGTGCATATTTATATACACCGTCAATAATTAACAATTTTGTTCTTTGCTACACATTATATGGCTTACAATTCGATGAATCCTGGTCTTTGACAACTCTTTTTTGGTTGTGTAAACTTTACACCAACATGTTTGAAATTTCTGATTTGAATTTCCAAATATTATGTGATTCTTTACACACACATATTTGCCCACCGTTATGTTTCTATCATATAAATTATTTACACACACAGATAAATGTATATTCATGGGTCGTATTTGACATATTCACCTTTACACAAGTTAAAAAAATAGTAGAAAATTCTAAATATATACTCTAAAAGTAACAGATATATTGGTCGTAACCAGTAGTTTTTTTGTTCTAACTTCTAAGGATTCATTTATTTTTTATGTAATATTTATAATTACAGAAGCTATCGATCGTTCGAAAGAAAGTCTTTTTGCGCCTAGTACTTTGAAAGAGAAATGAATTGATTAGTCGATAATCAAATTAAAGAATATAACAAGTCCTAGCAAACAGATAAAGATAAACAGTAAGATATTATTAATTTCATTGCTGTGAACAAATCAAGTAATGTGTCTGAAAGAAGAAGCTATACTGTTTGCCCTTCATTATTACACTTTGTTTTACCAAACAAACAACATGAATTAGGAACCCACCATCAAACAAATATACAAATGAATACACTTTAAACAAATCCTTATTCGTTTATTTTTTGTAAAAAAAAAACTCCAATGCATATATGGTTATTATTGATGATATAAAATAATTTTTTTTGTGTATATAATAATTGATGGGCTTAATTAATTAACATTGAGTAGGAAGATCAGATGGAGGAGGAGGAAGTGTAGTTTCAGGTGTTGCTCCATTCTCAACCTCAAAAGCCATGGATAGCCCCCATGTCAAGTGATTATCAATATGACAATGCACGAACCATAGTCCTGCATATATACACATACATGAAAATCATCATCAATCAGCACATTAACACGCATCATTATTGCCATACTATTTAACAATGAAGAGATGATCAGACCTGGATTGTTTGCTTGGAATCTGATGACAGCCCAACCTGCGAAAGGAACGGCAACAGTGTTACGAATCTGAGGATCTCGAAGATTGAACTTGGATTCATCTGTTGAGGCGTTGTAATTTCCAGTGCCTTGAGCCAAAACATGGAAATTGAATCCATGAATATGCATAGGATGGTTCTCAGCAGCAATTATAGCCGTGTTCTGAAACACGATCTGTACCGTCGAGTTGAACTTCAATGTCTTCACCTTGGTGGATTTCGGAGCGAAGGCTATACTCATATTACTGTTAAGACTTGGATCAGTGTAATCAAACACAAAAGGAGGCTGATCTGGAAAATCTCTGGTGTAAACTTCACGAGTAGCATTTCTGTAGAATGCATCCAACATGGAGAACCCTCGTCCTACGGGTAACACGAACGATTCATTGTTCATACTCGCAGAATTTCGCGTATTATTACCAGGACCCCAACACGTGCCATTTGGAAGATTACAGTAGTCGAGGCCGATCCCTATGGTAATGAACATGTGCTCGTCCACGTCTTGAGGAACTGGGACCCAATGGGGCCCACCAACCAACCCTGTGATGTTGAGGTAGAAGTTGTTGGCCGTTTGCGTGTCATTGTTGACCGGTAGGGATGGCATTAAAGGTGTCGTTGAGGTGGATCCATTGTAAACGACAATGCCTGTGGTTGTCGTGTCAGCCACTGGAGTCGCCGAGGCGTTTAAGGTTTGGTAAGGAGTTGCAGCCATGAAGTATGAGCCCACCGTTTGGTTGGCCGTGAGGAGGGCATCGACGGTTTGCCCCGGTGCCACCACGATGATGTCGGTGTGGTATGGATTCGTGTACGCGGCGTCGACGGCGACAACAGTGAAGGCGTGACTTGCTATCTTGAAGAAGAAGTGCTCATTGAGTGCAGCATTGATAATACGCAGCAAGTATGTCTCTCCTTGCTGCACCTCAAGTTCGAATGTCTCTGTATTATTAAATGACAAAGTAATTAATACCATAGTAAAAAGGCGAGAGCAATTAATATATAAAAAAGTGAGTGTTTAATATATGTATATATGTATGAATTTATGATTCATTCATACGATTGTTAGAGCAATTGTAGAGAGGTCCGGGCAAGCCGTTAATGGTGAAAGCATCAGATATTCTTGGAGCACCACCAAATTCTTCTGCTTCTTCCTCAACACCTATAACATTACGATCCCACCACTCACCTGCAGTGAATCAATATTCTCATCATTTGAGATGCCTTTTTTACATATGTAAATTAGTTATATAATTCCTATATCTAACATCAGAGGAAGTATTAGATATACAAACCCAATACAATGGGGACTTCTCGGTGAGGCGTAGGGAAAGGGTAAGAGGTTCCCAAGCGAGGGCGAATGATGAGAGCTCCGTAGACCCAAGCACGAAGGAAAGAAGAGTGAGCATGCCACCACAATGTTCCTTCTTGCTTTGTCACATTAAATCTGTAAGTGTATTTTCCTCCAGGAAGGATTGGACACTGTGTCACATATACAGGACCATCTGCCCATTGACTCATCAATTGAAGTATTCCATGCCTGCATTTAATCTTACATATGTTAAACTATTCACATACAAATATATATATATATATATGGAAAGCCAACCTAGAATAATGATAGAGATGTTTCGTGAAAATGATATAATTAATCGGTTCTTAAGGTCAAACTATATTTATGGCGTATATATTGTTTCCAACGCTAATTAATTGATAAAATACAAAAAGTTGATTTTAATTATATGTATAAACATACCAATGAAGGGTGAGATTATAGGGTGACTTGTTGACGGCGTGGATGACAAGAGTGTCACCCTCTCTAACGTTAAGGGTTGGTCCTGGCAAGCTCCCATTAACTGCAGCTATCACCCTTTCATTACACAATCTCGTCACTGTCACATTCTCCACCTACACACATCCAAACTCATATTATATTTAACTATCATGCTTAACGAATCAAAGGCCAGAATCACACACACAGAGAGAGAGAGAGAGAGAGAGAGTTACTGTAGCAAGAGGAAGAACACGTACGATGTTAGATATGAGACATTACCAGTCAGGTTATGTGCGTGTATATACGATTATATATATATATATATATTCAATGAAGTAAGCTCTAGTTCTTAACATAGGAGCTAGATACTTAAAAATGGAAAATGCATTGTTTAATCGAAATCACTCGAAAATATCTTAATATGTGTAATCCATAGAAGATATTTTGGGGAAAAAGCTTTGA
>JANTPZ010093981.1:0-11494 GCA_025593235.1 Vachellia pachyceras
GTGAACATAAGCCTCTACGCTCTGAGTTTGATTGCAGAATATTCTCTTCCAAGTGAAAATTCTTACCTTCCGATCATCAAAACCTTTGGTCCACTCCTCGGATTTCTTGTCCATGTGCTGCTTCTTATGGTCTTGGTTCCATTGTTGGGCACAATAGCATCAATCATATGGACTCTCTTCATAGTGAAAGCTTCAATCTTGTGGTTCTCAAGGATGGTGCAATATCTTCGTCAGCTAATCTCAGGTATAATACCATACTTTGACGTCTCAGAACCAAGTGACTCTCTCGAATTGGTATGAACTCACTTATTCAATCTGAAGTAGAATTAAGCGATGCTCTATGAATTATTAACGGACGTTAATAAGTTACATTAACTTATAGGAGGAGAGAGATCATAAGCCACTCTTTCTGATGTATATCTATCCCCACTGATTCGCTAAATAAAGAGAAGGTTTCTGTTCTGTAATAAATAAAATGAGAGATCGAGTTAGTCAAGGTAGGACATGGTAATGGGTAGTTAATTAGTTAATAGGGTTTAGGAACTCTAAGTATGAAAGGGCACAAGAGGAGGTAATGCTCTAAGCTTTTGGAGAATAAAGGAATTAGGCCTCCATCTGTCCCGCCTCCCTGTTCTCTTTCATTTTAGTCATCTTCTCTATTGAAATTCCACTTGATTCTAAATAAATTCAAGATTAAATACATAATTTTCACTTTTCAGCAGTATGTTCTCACCTTGATTGCAACAAAGATATGCCTTTAATTTTTTTTAACATAATCACTTTATTGTAAGTCCATTGAAGTAGAAAATTACAAATTCTCACATTTTTTTGCCTGTTTAAATTAAACATCTACCACTTATTGATTAAAAACCATGAAATTAGTTAAATTTTTTCCTATATTGTAATCAGGGCCAGGCCTGTGGGAATATCTTGGTTTATGCCTTTATTATTTGGCCTTACTACAAATATATAGAACCAGTAATCTATTAATTGACATGGTAAATGGCTTCATCCTTATAAGGAGAAGACGCAAGTTCAAATATCAAGAAACGAACTTATTAGAATAGGTGAAAACCTTTTGTTCTCTAAGCCTTTAGAAGGATTAGTCTTAACTACGTACAAATTGTCTTAAGGATACCCTTAATAAAATCAAACAAACAAAGAATTAAATTTCAAAAGTAACTCAACTTACAATTGAGATAGATGTTTGCATTAGTGTGAATAGATTTTTTTACAACTTATTTTTTCCAAAAAAAATGTTTGGGTCCTAACTATCATTCTTCGATGATTTGGTGCTTAAATGTCATCTTTCCTCCTATATAAGCATGTTTTGAATGACGATGGTGAAACATGCATATTCATATAAGTCAAAACATAACCCATTTTACATAATTATCTTATAAACCCTAAGTTATGTCAGTAAAGCTTATGTCGTTAATTTAAACATGCATATGATGTTCTTCTATAAATGAAAAAAGGGGGTGAGATTTGTCAAATCACTAAAAGTTGAACTAATCATTAAATCAGTCAAAGACATTTAATGGTTCAAACATGGTTTCTAAATGGGGGAAAAGATTTATAGATGTATTGAAAATTGAACTAATCATCATTATTGAATCGGTTAAGGTAGTGGTTCACAAACTAATGATTCAACCATGATTTTTTGGATTTCTCCTTTGGCATCCTAGAACAGACCATCTGTCAACGAGGCATAACGGGAATCATTAAGATTGATGCCCCTGACCTCTAGACTGCTGCATCCCCATGTCTAGTTATATACACTTAATCCTTCTTGATTAGGAAAATAGATAATCAAAACCCAAATGAAAGCACATAAAAAATGAAGCAAGAGTGATTAATTAAACCTTAACGGGAAGATATAGAAACTCTGGGAAAAGAAGTAATGAAGAAGATAATTATATATATAGTTTATATACCTTCAAATTTGGCCTTATATCTCAACAACCGAAAACCAGCAAGTGCTGCGACTCTTGGTTCAAATTTGGACAGAAGGATTAAATGATAGAGTAAGGGAAAGAGCATGAGATGGATGATTAATATTGTTGAAGAGCTTTCAAGCTGTGAGCAATAAAGCTTGGGATTAATTTGGTTCTGATTTAAGGGTCTCTAGGGACGACCTTGACGAACAAAGTCTTTACCCTTTAAGTCTACGCCACAGGGTACCTTGAGGGTAGTTAAGAACTCATCACCCAAAATAAAAAACAAAATATGGTGGCCACATTTTTTAACATGAAAAATGTACATGGTTAATTAATTAATATAATCTTTTTTTAAGTGTGAAAGACACATAGGGACATTTAAAATATAGGAAACTCAATATGATCTATCGAAATATGTTAATTCAAATTAAATCTGGGGGACCATTATGGATTTTTTTTTTTTTGTGAAATGACACGTTTTTCCCCTCACACCCAAGTAGAAAAATATTCATCACCATCGATCACCAGAGAGAGAATTTTTGGGCAGAAGTTGGTCAAGAAGAGATTTGTTATCACCACTTTTGTTTCCCAGAAAAAAAAATTAGATAACCATTAAGTCACCAAAGCTTCTTAATTATATTATATAAAATAATTATCAAGCTTTAATATATATATATATACACGGAATAACAAGAACAACTATAGGTGGATATATATAAAAGGAAAAATGAATAAAAAATAATATGAAAGTTTTCAGGAAGATACAGAAGTTTTTGGAGAGCCATTTTAAATTTAAAAATTAAAAAAGTGGGACAATTTCGTCATTTCATAAAATTGCCAAATAGTCAACCCTTATGATGTGATGGCTCTGCTGCATGTGATATACGTGTTAGATGCATCTGAACTATTCCGAGAAGGGCCACCATCATTGACCACATCATGACACCTCACCAACTCCCCCGTTCTCACTTCCTCCTTCGTCCTTCACTCCGCCGCCTACTGTACCGTGAGATGAAACACACCATAGCCTTCAGTCATCTGGGCCTCTGCATCAAACACACCAAACTCCCTCAATTCCCTTCATTCATTCAACACAAAAGCATTCCAAATATAATAGTCTCTCCACTCTCATACATACCTTTTTGTTACTTTACTTCTCCCTAACTTCAAATCTCATGGCACATATCCGTGAACCACGCTCCTGGGCTCACCAACTGCAACATCCTCAAGCAAATCAATTCTACGTTCCTCATATTTCACCCAAAGAAAAACAACTTTTTTTTCCAATTATAAAAAAACGAAATCTTTATTTTCAAGGCAACCAGGACTCACCAGTAAGCTTCGTTGGATGATCCTGGTCTTCTTCTTTGGTCTCTGAGGCAGCTTGCATCCCTTCATCGCCAGAAAATCGTCTTCTTTCTCTTTGCTCGACGGTGAGATGTACATTTTCGGTCATGCGTGGGCTCTCTCCTCTCCGTTATTCCCATCCCCTGCAAAACAAACCCCATTCTGCAGCGGTCGAGGATTCCGGATGCCCAACCCACTATCACAACCCGGCTCCCAGACCACAAGCGCTGGTCGCCGTCGAGTTGCAGCCTAAGACGTCGACGCACCTCCATTTGGGTTGGAAGTGAGCGATCATGACCACGGCGTGGAAAGCCTCTAGAGACCAGGCGAGGCTAGTGAGCATGAAGTGCCGGAGCCGCAGTGCCGCTGGAGCATGCGGTAGATGGAGATCTTCCTCTGTTTTGCATCGCCGGCAGACTTCCTGGCTTCTGTTGGCGGCGGCCATAGAAGCTCAGGCTTCGAGCCATTGGTGGTGGCGAGCATCTCACTGTCTACAGACGAGGAGGAAAGCGAGGGAGAGATTGAGGATAGATTGAGTTGAATCTGAGCCTAGATCTTACAAACCAAGTCGAAGACGATGATGGGGCTGTGTGGTGCAAAGAACTTGAAGAGAGGGAGGGAGGACAGTGACGCAAGTTTGGAAGAGAACAACGGAGGAAAAAACGCTACATGTATTTAGTGGGAAAAAAAATATCTTTTGTTTGATCTCTTTTGGATGGATACTAATGGAATTTTTTTGGCTTGCTAAGCCCTTGCTGTGTGATTTTGCTTCGCCTTTTATTCAGCGTGGGTTATGTTGTTTCTATTTTTATCATCCTTGACTCTATTTTGATTATTGTTGCTTCAAGAAGTTTTCCTTGACTCTTAGATCTGCTTATTTGCTTCGTTTGAGATTTCTTGAATTCATAATTTTTTTGCTAAGTAAAAGTATTTTATTATTAAAAGCAATCATATTCATGATACTGTCAATCATTAAATATCATCACATTTCTGAACAATTATTTCAAGACTTGCAACCATGGCTATCAAAACTTTTGTAACCATGGCTATCAAAACCTATCGCCAAACGACTCACTTCACAACATTTGGGACCCTTCCAGTACAATTCTTCATTTGTTAGATCAATTGGTCTCATGTGATATATATATATATATATATATATAAGCTACACGTTATTTTTTTCTGCCGTGGTATTTTGGTGAGAACCGTTACCATCAACCACAATATATAATTCATAGCCATAAGCTGATAATCGATTTTAGGCTACTGGAAGGTGCTTGGGCGGGAATCGCCAAAACCAAGGCTTAGATATATAATTATCTACTTGGCTCCCAAACAGGCAACTTAATCATGATCAGTGGTACATTTCGATTTGATGATCATGCCACCATTATGGCTGCCATTTTTGTGAACATAAGCCTCTACGCTCTGAGTTTGATTGCAGAATATTCTCTTTCAAGTGAAAATTCTTACCTTCCGATCATCAAAACCTTTGGTCCGCTCCTTGGATTTCTTGTCCATGTGCTGCTTCTTATAGTCTTGGTTCCCTTGTTGGGCACAATAGCATCAATCATATGGGCTCTCTTCATAGTGAAAGCTTCAATCTTGTGGTTCTCAAGGATTGTGCAATATCTTCGTCAGCTAATCTCAGATATAATACCATACTTTGACGTCTCAAAACCAAGTGATTCTCTCGAAATGATATGAACTCACTTGTGCAATTTGAAGTAGAATTAAGCGATGCTCTATGAATTATTAACGAACGTTAACAAGTTACATTAATTTATAGGAGGAGAGAGATCATACACTCTTTTTTTTTTGTATATCCCTATTGATTCACTAAATAAAGATACATCCCTATTGATTCGCTAAATAAAGAGAAGGTTTCTGTTATGTAAAAAATAAAATGAGAGATCTAGTTAGTTAAGGGTAGGATCATGGGTAGTTAATTTGTTAACAGGGTTTAGGAACTCTGGCATGAAAGGGCACAAGAGGAGATAATGTTGTAAGCTTTTGGAGAATAAAGGTATTAAGCCTCCATCTGTTTCTCTTTCCCCTCTCTCCCTCTCTTCGCTAAACTTTCTACACCAGTTCTCTTTCATTTTAGTCATCTTCTCTTTGGAAATCCCACTTGCTTGCAAATAAATCCAAGATGAAATACTTAATTTTCTTTTTTCAGAAGTATTTTCTCTTCTTGATTGCAACAAATTATTGATATGCCTTTAAATTTTTTTAACATAATCACTTTATTGTAATTTCAGTGAAGTAGAAAATCACAAATTCACACATTTTTTTAGATGTTTAAATTAAAAACCTACCTCTCCTTTATTAACAGCCCTGAAATTAGTTAAGTTTTTTCCTATATTATAACCAGGACCCGTCGGAATGTCTTGTTTATGTCTTCATTATTTGGCCTTACTACAAATATGGAGAATGACATGAAGAACCAACAATCTATTGCATTGAGATGGTAGGCCGCTTCATCCTCCGGATAAGAAGAACACGAGTTTAAATATTAGAAAACGAACTTGTTAAAAAAGGTGAAAACCTTTTGTTCTTTAAGCCTTTAGAGGGACTAGTTACACCTGCCAAGATAGGTTGCATATAGGTTCTTAACAAATTTCAGTTGCCTTTTGGCAATTTATTTTGTGATGAGAGATTTTTCAACAATTTTTCATAAAAACTATACAACTAAAAAGATAGTAATATAAACTCCAAATAATCATCCAATAATTCGACGGGTCAACATGCAATTGGGAAAATTAAAAAAAAAACTTATATATTTAACTTTATATACGTAAAGTGCTTTTCCCCATGATTATGACATGAATTTTTCATATATTATTCATTAACAAACTCTTGTAATTATTAATATCATTAATACTTTAAAATTAATTTTTTTATTGTATCAAAAATTGCTTAATTTAATTTGATTAAATGAAGGTATGTAATTGTTAAGTACATATAAGGGTAATTAATTGCTTTTTGCATCAGAAAAATGGATCAAAACTCAAACGAAAGCGAGCCAAAAAAAAAGTGAGGCCATTTTTTTGCTAAGCACTTATCTTTATATTGAAGTTAATTCTATTTTATGCACTATCAGACACTACATATTATTAATTTGGCATGTTGTAAGGAATAAGCCCCCTTCCTGTAAACCCAACCCCCATTCATAAAGTGAGAATGTTTAATCCTTAATGGCAAAAGCAAGTGATATAAAAGGAAAACAAAGAAGATAATCATACCTTGAAATTGATTAACATGTCTTGGCTTAATTGTGGAAATAATATTAAAGTCAACTAGTAAGTTCTGCGACTCTCGGATCAAATTTTGCCAAAAAGGAATCAAATGAAAGAGTAAGGGAAGGGCATGAGATGATTATTGTGCCCGTTTGGAAATGCGGTAGAAAATTACTTTTATGCAAGGCGAGGTAAATATGTGAAGAAGATCATCTCATTTGTGGAAAAACACTGTTGAACGTACGTTTAGTTTTTACAATCGTTCCACCAAACAAACTCATTATTGAAGAGTTTGACGACGACCTTGAGTTGACTAACAAAGTCTTTAGTCTTCGTTGCATGGGCCATGAGACTAGTTAACATCTCAGAAAAAAAAGGAACATGCTCAAATAAAGAAATAATATCTAATACACTTATATAACTTGTCAATAAGACAATTTCACTTGTTGGTAGAGCTGCTTTTACTTGTTATTGACAAGATCTTTAGATTTATCATATATTATTTCTCTTGCTTTTATACGCAATTGTAACACTCCAAAAAAATACCGAGGCAGAATTTTTCTACAGGAATGTGTTTGGTTAATTTAAGATTTTTTTTAAGAGAGAAAGATATAGCGGGACATATCAAATATGAGAATTTTATAATGGTATTTACAAATATCTTAATTCTTATGAATTCCAGAGGGACTATTTTTAAATTAAATTAATATTTTTGTAAATTAAGTTATTCGTTACATGTATATTAACAATAACAAGTTTAAATAAAAACCTGTGTGCCATCAAGGTTGGATTGATCTCATGGATTAAGTGCTCCCTTGTTGAGTGAGGAATTAGACATTATCGTTATCAATAATATGTGAATGTACATGTCTCTTTGTAACCTCGTATTATCTTTTATATCCCTTATTATCTCTTGTAATAATAAAATTGATTTACCTTCATATTGCAAAGTTGTTATACGCCCTTTAATTTCATGGAAATAAGAGGTGTTGAAGATTATATATATATATATATATATATCTCACTCATTACTACACCAAGTTGAGTAAACCAACAAAAGAGAGATTAGTCGTCCCCTTCAATTACATTCACATACAGGTGATGAGAATTCTTGTACATTTTCTCTCAATTACATAAAAGCAAGACGAAAAAAGAAAATCTAAGGTTCTTCTTCTTCTTCTTCTTCTTCTTCTTCTTCTTCTTCTTTTTTCAAAGTACAAGTATTGTTCTACTACTAGAAGTATCTTCTCAAGACATTGTCTGATACTAAATGTAGGTGCTTATCCCAATAAATATTCAAATTTTGATATGTCATTTTAAGATGAATTAACCCTTTTCGTTAGACTCAATCCCATTGGTAACTTAAGTTCTTTTTTTTACCACAAAAAATATTTTTTTCAATTGAATCCACTTATAAACCCTACAATTTTTGCTATTTAGTTTAGGTTATTTACTAATAGGTTGGATCTAGTAGAATGGAATATCTCTCACAATGTGATAAAATAAGGTTTGAATCTTTACTGAGAGAGATGCCAAAAATGAGTGTCCAATAGTTTTTCTAATAGAATTGCATTCATGAAGATAATAAACAAAAAAAAAACAAAGAAAATTTAGGCAGTTCACTTTCACTTGGCCCTATTATGTTTTTTCTTCTTTTTTTCAGTATGGGCTTTTCCCTTTTCACTAAGACCGTTTTGTTGGAATGCTTTGGGACTATGTTTCTATGTTTGTGCTGATGTTAGTTTAGGCCCAACATCATTTTGTAACCTTTTTATCATTCACCGTTTTAATGCAAGGGTTAAGTACAAAAATACTCATATACTTTAACTAATATACACACGACGCTATAGTGCTTATTTGGGAACTCCGTTGAGAAAATAGATTTTGCAGATTTTGAGGCATTTTGGGAATTTCGAGACGGTTTTACGGATTTCAAGATGGTTTTTATGGATTTCGAGATGGTTTTTACAGATTTCAAGATGGTTTTGTCTAGACTTACGTGTACCGTTTGGGAAAATGGCTTCCCAAACAGGCACATAGACTTTTTTTGGGTGTAAAAGTGATCATATACATTCAAGAGGGCAAAAGTGACACATCCTTACATTATGAGTGGGCCCACACTATGAAAAAGATAAAGGGAAATTTACCATTAGATTCCAAATAGAAGAATTAATGAATAAAAAGTTTTAAAGATTAATAAAATTACTATCAGTTCTCAGGAGTAGCAGTTGAAGTTGTCATTAATAATCTTACCAGCCTTCATTAACAACCTCAGCAGTTACTCCTGAGATCTTATGGTAATTTTGTGAATCTTTGAAACCTTTTATTTATAAATTCTTTTACTTAGGATTTGATTATAAATTTCTCAAAAATAAAAATGCCTAACTTTTTTAATTTCCTTCCTACCCTCTTTCCCTTTCATACCCCTTTTCTCTACCTCCTTTATCATCTTTCCCTTTCTCTATCCACCCCTCTGAGGAAGAAAACCGTTTGGGAAGACCCAAGATAAGAGAATATGTAGTAGAGGGAGGGGATAGTACCTGACAATTCGAAGAACCAATATTAGAATTTCCACTTTAAATGGTACAATATTTAGTGTTTAACAGTGTCTTAGATATGATTGCCTCAAATAGTATGATACATGTGTTTAGTAAAAAACGTATTCATATTTAATTCCCGATAGTACATCAAATAGTTAATTTAGTGCCTATATTTTTTTATCTCTTTGATCACTCATTTAACATTGTTTTGTTACATCATTAACCCCTATATATATATAGGTGTTAATGTTGCTAAAGGAGTAAAGTTATAGCGGCCTAACAATGCTAACAAATTAAAATTAAAATATTTAGTAAAGAGAAAAAGGCATGCAAGTATCTAATTATAAATTGAGAAATAGTTTAGGTATATATAAAATGGTTTTCTCTTATCATATTGTTTTAGTAAATTGTCTTTTATAATAAAAATTGAAAAAATGTTATCATTTAAATTAATAACCATTTTACAATTAAATGATGTTTAAATATATTTAAATATTGATTATTTAATCTACCGATTTTATATTTTAAAATTTTACCACAGTTTATCAACATTTAATAGCAGAATTATCATTTAAATTTATTGAATCACTATTTTCTATTAAATAAAATAAACGGTGCAAAGAATAAAAGATTAAATGTACAATTTTTAAATTTAAAGGTTCAAATTGAAATATGATGTAAATTTAAAAGGAGAAACATATATTTTAACAATTCAATTTCTATACTTTATAAAACAAAGCAATAAAATGACATATTGACAACCCACATCCTGGGGACCCATTATAAGGAATTCATCGAGATCTTCTGCGACATTTTAATGAAAGCTAAATTCTTAATTCAAATAAGTTAAAAAAAAGTTAATTAATTATAATAAATTCGTGTTAGATGCACCTGGACTATTCCAAGAAGAACCTCGAGCATCCATTTGTCTAGTTGTTACAGGTTGGAGCTCCACTTTTTTGTTGGGCCCAAGTTTCGGCTTTAAATTTCATAGTTACCAAATATTACACTGAATTTTAATATCAATATCAGTTGATTTTTTAATAATTAAAGAAGTTAAATATATTATTTAAAAGTATTTATATTTATAATTTTTATCTAAACTAATTTATCTAACTTATATACTGATATAGTATAATCTAATTTTATATAAATACTTTTAAATGATGTATTTAGCCTTTTTAATCTCACTAATAAAAATCAATTAGTTTTTATATTAGATAATGATATAATATATATGTATATATAGGAATGTGTGATGACTAGACCAAAAATCCTATAATATGCTAGATTGTGAATTGTCAAATTTGTCATTTTCACTTATCCCTTGAGTATTGGTAACATATTAAAAGATTGCAGATATTAATTATTATTACTATTATTTTTTTATTTCTAGAGTTCTATAAATAGAAATAGACTCCTTAATCATATCCAAACTAAACTTGAATGAATTACTGAATAAGAATTCATATTTCTCCTCTATCCTTCTCCTTTCTCTCCTCTCTCTTTCCCCTTACCCATTTCACATTACCATCATTTCAGTATCTTGCAACACCAACTGAAGGGAGTTGGTAAAGTCTGTCTCTGCGGTGGTTGCTGGTCGCAAAGTTCGCACGACACTATGCAACACTTTAAAGTGCCATAGGGCACTTCAAATTTTGCCATGCATGCCACTGGGTCCGTCTCAGTCTCTATGTATTCAGGCATAAGGACTTGAAATCACCACTGTTTCGTATTATCAAATTGCACATCATTACTGAAAACTAAAAGGCATTAGTCCTTCGTACCATTCCTTCGTTACGTTCCTCGAGAAATTCGTATCATTGCATGCTTCGTTCCTTCAATTTGGGAACATTTTTTCTCATTTTTTTCCACGTTGTACATAAATTAAGACAAAACTCTTCTTACATATTTATCTCAGATTGTGTAAAATCACCTTTTCAATGGATTCTTAAATGGATACTTTATTCCCATATTATATCTCGGCACCATACTATCACTACTAAAAAAAATGCCATTTAGTGACGGAAAAATTTATCGCTAAATGGTTAGTTCCTTTAGAAAATTTCCATTTAACGATAGAAGATATTAACAACCCTCATTTTAACGACGGAAAATAGCCATTTAGCGACGGATTTTCCGTTGCTAAATCACATTTTTTTAGTAGTGTATGAAAAGGCACCATACTATGAAAAGACAACCATACCCCTATATTGCCATACCACCTGTCTGCTCGTTCGGGAAACCCCCTCATGTTAATACAGAACTCCTCTCTCAAAATTACTTAATTAAAGTAAACCAATCCAAACAAACACATATGTTCAGGTTGGGCAACATCAATTATTATTTCCCTTCACCAACCATGATTAGAGCAACCAGTGAAGGATATAAGTTGGTAGAAAAATGGTTAAGGATATAATTACTGTCT
>JANTPZ010093984.1:0-11703 GCA_025593235.1 Vachellia pachyceras
TTGACTCCGAAGTAACACTCGCTGGAGGCATACATGGTACAGACAAGAGGAAGGCCATTGCTGTAGTAGTCCAACGTGGGAATGTACTGTGACATTGTCCCTGTAACAATAACATCCACATACTTGGTATTAGGCCAGAGCCTACATATAATCCCCTGCCACGAGCCCTTGCTACACTCGGACTCGATGAAGTCCGCCATCTCCGGGTCGGGTTTGAGGATCCGCATAACAGAATCTCGCACCGATGTGTCAGTGATTTGGGGGTTGATGGTTCCTGTGCGGATGTCGTTAGCGAGAAGGGCCCAGTGCTTCTCGAGGAAGCGGATGGCGCGAATGAAGCCTGAGGCGAAAACGGCGCCGACCCGAACGACGTCGTGGCGCTGGCACAGACCACAGAGCAACTGAGAATACATGCTCTGGTAAGAATCAGAACAGAGCACCATCTCGTTGGAGCTGGTATAGTTGGTGTAAGGATCGTAGGGTCTATCCTTAAAGTAAGAGCTTTTGTAATAACTTGTTAACACAGGACGAGCCACTAAGCCTCCTGGGGTCTTCGCTTCCGATTTTATGAACAGAAAGTACATTCCTTTCCCTTTCTCTAACCCAGGAACGAACTGGCTCATCACCGGCATCAACAGACTGTACAGCAACGACCTTCTTCCGAGCTCCTCTTCGATCGTCGGCATCAGCTTCCTCTCTCCACCGGAAGTCCCAGAACTGCAAAATCAGAGAGAGACAAAAACGTTAAGGGGCGAGATATTTGAAACTGTAAAAACAGGGGAATTGAATTAGAGATTCATTCGAGGGTGGGACCTTGTGAGGAACTCGGAGATGGGTTTGGAACAGAGGATGGGGGAGGTGTCGCCATTGGCGATGCGGGTAATGTCGGGTTCGATGTCCTCGTAGGAGATTACAGGGATGAGCTTCTTGAAGGTTTCGCGGTCGGTGGCGCCATTAAGGCCGTATCTCTGCAAGTACTCGACGTTGGCATTATCGGACAGGATTTCGGCGAGGACTTTACTCTGGACTAGGTCGGGATTGGAGGTGACATTCTCGAGGAACTCGAGAGCTTTCTTGTTGCTCTCTGCAAGGTTGTAGCCTGTGGAGTGTATGGGAGCTTCAGGCATGGTTCTGTTTTCTGATTTCTTGTCTTTTGACAGAGGAATCGCAGGTGGTTTTGTCGGAGAGAGCAAGCAAAGTAATGCTCGGAGAGATACAAAGAGGAGAAGGGATGGTTGTGTTGGTGTTTGGGCGTGTGGGGAAGAGAACGAAGAGAGAGCGGTATATATAGATGGGAGACAACACATGTCAAGCCGGGGCGAGAGGACACAGAGGTAAATAAAATGATTGTTGAGGGTACGATTGGAAACTAACTGACATGTTATCACATTTTTTTTCCATTTTTTTTTTGTTCTTGGACATTTATTTAAGCGTACAGCTTCCATGCGTCGGTGTCCATGGCAACATTACATCCACTTAAAAACATACTAAAAAAACGAGGTCTCAGATTGACTTTATTTAATAATCTGACTTTATTTAATAACTGCACATTAATTAGGTCTAGCATTGATACCTGATCTGTGTGAATGAATACACTGTATTTATTCGGGTAATTTATGAAACAGTTCAATGGGTATTGGGACACTGTTTACTTTTGGGCTAGAGTGGTGATCCTACTTGTTATTATCTGCATGGGTGTGTTGATCTTTCTATTGTTATGATGATTGCTCTCCTTGAGTTTCTCCTCTCAAGGAATTTGAAAAGGAAACATCTCTATGTATGGATTCCTATGGAAGCATATTTGGCAGTCAAATGGTTTGTCAAAGCTTCAGTGGACTGCTCTTACCCTGTTACTAGGGTTTATCGAGCTCCGTCGCTGGTTGGTTGTTGTTAGAATCCTTTATGGTTGTATTGCTGAACTTTTAATGCTTGTTTGTTCGGTTGCTTATATTTGTTTGTGTCTATTTGTTTCCTGAGGGTGTTTGTTGTTTTGGTGTCTTTGTTATGTTTGTACTCTTGCTTTAATTTAATTTAAATATTCTTTCTGTAAGCAAAAAAAAAGCATTGAATAAATGCAAATAGTGAGTATTTTGTTAATGACAGGTTGTTATACAGATGCACACATGAAAATTATGTAAAGTTATATTATTTATAAATTATTATAAGTAATAGCAAAATAGAAACCTCTAAAACAAATCCAAAAAAGGCTATTAAAATATTTAAGATTCAATTTTAACCATTTTGTATCTTTAAAATTTCCTGCATAAATATTATTTTCTTTTTATTTTCCAATAAAAATATATACACAACCCACAAATTTTAACAACCCAACACTGAATTTTTTTTTGGGTGTGGGAATAGACAATGCAATTTATCTTTCCAACCTCGCTTGACACATAGAATCCATCCACACTGGCTTAAGCTGAATTCAAAAAAAATAAAATCCATATCGTTTATAAAATTCAACATAAATATTATTAATAAATTATAAGCAATATATATTACCTCATCTTTCGTAGCACATGAATATATATATATTGATAAGTAATGCTTCCTTCGTTCAATATAAATTTCAGTTGATTTTTTTAGAAGATAAAAAAAATTAATTAACCGATATATTTATCGTTTTTCTTCAAATAAATTTATCAACTTATAAAATCATAAATAATACAATGATACACATAAATTTTTTAGAATACATGTTATAATTAAATAATTTATTTAGTTTATTTATGCTATTCAAAAAAGTCAACTCTTACTCTTATATTATTATAACGATAATTTCAGGTAATTTTTACTATGTCATTACTTATATTATTGTAAATTTTAGTTATTAGAATAGTGCCTAGGTGGAAGCGCACACTAATTCTCCCAAAAATATATATACTAATATACATATGATTTATTTTTAAATGTTTTTTTCCTAAAAGAAAAGGCAAAACAGAATATGCGAAATGGGGAATTTGAGAGTGTCGTTTTGTGTGATGGGGGGTGGGGTGGTGGAGCACGTTGGCGGACGGGGTGCTTGTCGTACAAGTAAAACGGCGAAACACTCCAGGGCGTTGTGGGGACGCTAATAAAATAATTAACCGACAAAATCCGGTAAACACGGTGTTTAAGCTTAAACCACACACATGCCCCTTGCGGCCTTTGGTTGTGGATGTTCCACAAAATACCGGCACCCACTTACTTAATTCGTCGTTTACTTGCGCTTACCGGTGACACAGCAAATAACGGCGTTCCAGCTATATTCCTAGTCAACAACCCCTCCCACGAGACCCAGAGATTGTGTAGTGCCTGGCTGAGCTGTGTACGGTGCACCTTCTTCTTTTGCTTTGGGATTCATGTCCACATGGTTCCAACACTTTTGTTGGATTCTGTAATTAGGTGTTCCAGCAATCAATTGTTTGTGTTTCAGAATATGTTAGGATAAATGATTTACGAAATTGGAGAAGAATTTATGGATTTTAATATTTTTTATAGATTTTAAAATATTTTTTATGGGTTTTAAGATTTTTTTATCTTCATTTATGTGCACTGTCAGGATAAAAATTTGTCAAACATGCACATCAATTTGGTTTGAGAGAGTGTATAGCCACAATGGAAACACTTGACTACTTTTGAGTAGTTATCGTGACTATACACATAAGACTCGAATATGAAAATATTGGTTAAAATGAAACGATTAATTTACAACTCAATTCAAATACAACGTATTTTTTTTATAGAGATTTAGATAATTTGAATTTCAATTACTTGTCAGGAAGGGTACATCCGTACATGCACGTTTCTTCTCAATATTATTTATATTTAATTTTTCCAACGGGATTGAATCCAATAAAAGATTGAAAATAATTCGTTGCAACATAATCAATCGATATCTGAATCTATATTAAACAATGTGCCTACATTTACACCAACTTTACCTTAAACAATAGTGCCTATAATACGAGATTATATGCATTCAGCAAAAAAAACAATATTCTTACATTTAAAACGAAACTTATACTTATGACCCTACATGCCTTAGATTAAATTTTCACAAACCCGGCCAACCCTCTAATTTTTCTTTCTAAAAATATATATATTTATATATCCAAATGTAAAATTATATAAAATTCAAATAAACTATTAAAATGTATATTATTCATGGCAAAAACAATTCAGTTTGTGTAGTATTATGGCGTGATTTCCCCTTTTGTGTAGATGAAGTATCCAACTGGGACGCAGCCAGCTGGAACTCAAAGTTGTTAGGTTGACACGTGTACGAATAGGACTTCGTTGTCTAATTCTACACGTAGCTCCATTCAACAATAACATGCTACGCCCACTCATATCACTTTTTGTCATCCCCTTATTTATTTTTGTTCTTTCACTGTTCATTAATTAATTATCCTTACTTAATTTATCTCCTTTAATTTTTTAACGACAGCATGAAACCTGAGTTAGTATATGAAAGTACTCACATTTTTTGACCAAAATGTTAACCAAGAAAAGTTATTTTAAATTTACTTATAATATATGTGTTTGATAAAACGATTGAACACCCCAAAAATACGTTTAACAGTGCTTTTCTGCAAAATGAGATAATCTCCTTCACACATTTACCTTGTAAATGGTAAAAGCATTTCTCCACCGCTTTCCCAAACGGGCCCAATATCAAACGTGCCAATCATATATGCTTGATTTGATGAAAAAAATCCTATATGTTTGACATTAGAATCGGCAAATGAAATTGTCTATCAAATGAAATTCTAAAGAATGTCAAATGGGTTTTGACATGTAGAACAATAAAATCGGCAAGCTTTTTAGATTTTCAGAAGCAGAAAACAAGAAAAAAAAAACGAAGGAACTAATTGGCTATATATTTAAACTTCTCCATTATTGACGTATGGATTTGACTAAATGAGGCAAAATGTGATGCTCTTTTTGTTTCCTATTGAAATCTGATTACGTAAAACAGTATGGTTTTACCAGAAAAGTGCCGACCATATATACAATGATGTGTCGATACACACACACGCACATATATGAATACATTACTATATTTTTTTGGCTGCGTGTATTATTGGCCCATTTTCAAAGTTTATACACCTATTTTTTTTACCAAAAAGTCACCATATAATCTAAGTTCTTTGCATTCATGTGTGTTTTTCGCAATTTTACGTACACAAGCAACGTAACAATTGGTGGGTATAACACTGACTCTAACACATCTCTTCCTTCACAAACCGACCATCCTTGTTCGAAAACCCTAGAAACACAGTGTGTGTCTATATATATATATATATATATATTTCTTAATCAAAGTGGACTCTTAAGTATTTGCGCGCGCGTATATAAATGTTCAGATACGATGCTTGTTTCAGATATATATATATATATATAACGAGGTGTGCTATCTTAAATTTTTTGCATCCCATTTTTTGTTTTGGCCATAAGAGATTGGATATGATATAACCTTTTTTTTTCTTTTTTAAAAATTCAGTTTTGTTTTCAAAACAATTCAAATTATTATTTTTGAGACGACCGTTTGAAAAGTCATGATCCAAATCCATTTCAATCATTAGCGACCATTCCTTAGAGTTATAAATTAAACAGAAAGCAGAGTAGGTTTTACTTCTTGGCTTTTTGGAAAGAAAGGGATATATATACATATCTAAAATTACACACACACACACACACACACGTTTGTTTCAAATCATTGTTTGACATCTTCAATCGAGAGAGAGAGAGAGAGATCTGCATGATAATATATTTGATAAAGCTGGGTATATATAATGGAAATAGATGAAATCTTATGAGATGACATTGCAAGGAATAAGATGGAAGAGGAGGGAGGAAAAGGCATTAACCATATTTGACAGAAATATATATAATTAATTATTGAAATTAATGATTCATAATAATTATCTGTTTGTCCTTCAAATCGGTACCTAACACAGAAATTAAAATCTTAGGGTTTGCAAGTCAACCACACTTATGTGTGCCGCACGCACTCCACCAAATCTGTCCTGTTTCATCTTTTCTTCTGTATATATCCCAACTAATCAACCTCTCTCTATAATGCACTTTAATAAAACTATTATTTATTTGTTGACTTTCATTATTTTAATTTATATATATAGTTGCAGCTCTGGGTTTACAACTTACAACTTAAAAGAGTTTGATATTATTTGAAACCAAATCTTCTATATAATTGGATAGTGTTTCTTCTCATACAGAGCATATGATCGATTTATAGTTAATATGGGAACCATGTGTTAATTTCTTCAAGTTATTATATCGTTCACGGACATGCCTACTCCTCTTAAAAATCTTAACTATAACAAATTAAATCATCATTAATAGAAGTATAGTTTGAGTGCATTATATTGTACTAAATACAATTCTTGATCGCATGTTGGTTTGTATTAGATCTTATCCGTTTTAATTTCTACATTTATAATCAGTTATATATATAAGGCTATATATATATATGATGAACAGAAAACAAAATAAAAATATAACTACAATTCAAAAAAATATCTAATCTAACGTACTTGTATTGTCCTAACTAATAGCAAGCAAGACATAATAATTAATTTTAAGACTTTTATATGCTCCCTTCAATTCTAAATATAAAACATTATTAGGACTGAAGGTAGTAATTGTTAATTAAATCAGAAGTAACTTCAATTAATTACTTCCATGTGTATATATACGGTTATTTTTAGAATTGAAATTGGAAAAACAAAATTATATACCATCCCAATGTTTATGCAATTTTGAGAAACCATATACTAAGAGATTCTTAAATTAGCATTAAATAATAGATTTGTGCACACTAAGTTGATTTGGTACGCTTAATTATTTTTTTTTATGTGCTAGTTCTAAATGTTGAATAACGAAAGCAAAGAAGAGACTTTCTGGATAAAAAAAATAGAAATAGCAGTCGCTTTCTTTATAATTGACATGTTTTTTTTTCCTGGAAATTAAAGATGCTATGCAAAAGAGTCTCATGGAAGCTATTGACTTTTAATGCACGGAAACGTATGCCATTGAGATTTTCTTACAAAACTATATATATGTGATAATATATTTATCTAGTATATTATATAATGCATTAAGTGATTATGTGAAAGGAAATAATTTGAAAAAAATAGAAGGAAATCATATCATCATTCTCACTTTCTGAATTTTTATATCCCTTAATAATAGAGCTGGGGAATTTATTCAACACCAAATATGATTCTTTGGGGTTGTGTCTATTAGAAGAATCCGATTCCTAATAACTTGTTGAACCGATATCTGAATATTAATTATGAGATGTATTCATATTTAATTATTGACAGAATATAATCGTTATAGGTGTAGGTAAAAAAATATAATTTTTGATGTCAAAACCATTTTTTTACGCGCAAAATCTGCTAATAATATGGGGGGAAATGTTCTTTGTTTTCTTTGATAACATGAGAAAATAAAATTGAACAGGAATATATAGCGGAGTCAGGTCAACGGTAAAGGGAAACTGGAGATGTCCAGAGGCTGCCACGTCATCACTTCATCACCGAAGGTGTAATCTGCGTCCGCCGTCAAGCTGGTGCCATTGCCACGTCATGAGATGGCCTCACCCAAGTGTGCCACGTGTTGAGACCTTACTTGTCCCCAGCCCCCTGTCACGTGCCTCGCACCTGACTGATCCAAAAAGTCAAACCTCACCTTCCTGATATTGACAATTTAACATGGTATGATCCAATCCCATAAAAAAAAAAAAGAAAAACTACACAATATTGTCCCAAAGTCTATGTGAAAGTGCAAGAGAATGTAAAAGAATATATATAATAACTTTTTCCATATGGGCAAAGTTGATTTTTTTTTTAATTTTCAGAGTTAGTAGACTAATTAACCATCAGGCTTGTTTATAGCAAGTTGCTTAGAAGCACCTTATAAAAAGATTAATAACTTTTGATAATATCAAAGATGAAAATATAAATTTACATTGAAAATTGGATAAGAGTCTCAATCGAAAATCTTACTGATGAAAGGTTATGGTAAATTTTTATATATAGAAAATATCAGCATTCTATAAATACTAATGCACATAAAATATCAATACTCTAGTTCAAATCATTTTTTCAGCAAAATAACTTTGAAATGGGAACTTTTTTTCGTCTCAATTTTGCCCAACCTGCTTCATACACAAGAGAGGAAGTAGGGCCACATCGTGGTTGGGATTGTGAGGGATTTGAGGAATGTCATATGGTTGTGAGTTGTGACAGAATGCGAGTGTGTGTGTGGGAGACAGAGACAGAATGCAAATCTTTGACCGTTGACTATTTCTCTATCCTCTATTCTATTTGTTGATGCATTTAACATCTCGAGGAAAATCCTCAGATCTCATATTATTACTTTAATATATATATATATATAATCCTTATATTATTTTATATTTATTATCCACCAAAATTATGATGAGCACTTTGTGAGATGTGCTTATTTTATTGCTCAACATAGCCTCATCTCCTCCACTGTGTCTCTCCCATTACCCTATTTGCCGCCATTACTTTGGCTGTTATCTCTGAACATATATAATTCGTATTTATTATTGGATGTTTCCACCACAAATATGGGGAATATATATTATAGTTTTTATTATATATTTATATATATATATCACCCCCTTTTTTCTCTCTTGGTCAAAATATGCATTCTTTATTCCACTCTTAGACCCCCACCATTCATCTCAGGCATTTTGCAGTTGGTTCTATATATAGAGGTTCTTAACTCATCATAATAAACAGTAATGGATATATTAAAAATTGAAAAATAAAAGTGATTTTTTTTTTGCGTTTGATTTCCTCTTCTTAAATATAATTGGCATATTGGCGAAGAATATATATACTATATATATATAAGATTAGATTATTATTTTGGGGATAAGGAGCTAGGCAAACGATGATGGTTCGAGATCATAGGCTCTTGAATGGTCATGAGTAGGGAAAATCTTATAGATTGTCTTTATTTCTTTGTAATATTCCTCGTTTCATTAATATCTATCTAGGTATTGGAAAGGTGCCATTATTATTGGCACTCCAATCACAATAAACACTTTTATTAATTTCAACAACAAAAGCAATTAAAATGTACTGTTAGTCGGTATAATGACGTATAAGTTTAACTGGGGAGGAGTATTCAAGATAATATGTATTATATACAGCCAGTCAACTAAAGATAAGAGAGTATATTTGATTAGGTAAAAACCATTACTGGTAAGAAGCGTGTAACTAATCAAGTTGATTAGGCAAAAACCATTACATGCAAAACAATTAATTAAGTTGATTGAGAAGGGTTAATCAGTGTAAGCACTTGGAAGATTCACATCAATATATATATAGATCGACGCTGAGGTGGATGTAGTGCCCTAAAGCACTTTTAGTTGCGTTTACTACCCTAAAACGTTATGTGATTCATTCACCACCATGATTTACTTAATCCCATACTCGTCTAATACCTTAAATTGTCAAGTATAACATTGCATCACAAAATACGTTAGAGTATTAAACGACTAGGTGAACGTAAAAAATACTTAGGATATTCAACGTATATGAAAAATATTTTAGGGACTAGGTTCACCTTAGCCATATATATATATATATTCTGCTGAAAAAAATGCCAGTTTCCGTGCATTTTGTAATCTATATGCTGCAGAAAGATTAGTTTAGAACAGAAATTGTGTACATACGCGCACACAAACACCTACACGCATTTATAATCTTTTTTAGTATTAGTGTGGAGGATATTCTCAAACTATCCTGGGCTGATACAATTTTGTTTAGCATCTTTTAAGGGCATGGTTCCCTTAGGTCAATCAAAAAGCATTAGCAAGTTGATGATTATATATATATATATATAATTTTCCAAAGGAATATTCATACCTAGCTTATTGATTGCCCTTGTTTAATCACTGTACTATGATCATTAAGAATGAAACTTTTAGCTAGCTAGGAACTAATTAACACTTAAAAAAGACAAAGTAAAAAAAAGTAAAAAAGAAAAATAAAAACCGCTGAAGTTACAAATATTGCAACACTCGAGTAACATAAGAGTACCAGGATCGATATTCACATTGTTTTTCTGAGTGTTGACACACTACAAACACACTAATACACAATTACACGCACAACTTGTGTCCCGAGGAACTAAAAAGGTGACAAGTATGACACGTTAGGGATAATAATAATACTATAGATTAGGGTTTTGTGTTGTTTACTATTTAAGTACTGTTATAGTTATTACAGCAAAAATCCAGCAGAGAAGCACGTTGGTAATGATAGTTAAGAGAAAGGTTAATTAAAAGCGAAGAGTGGTTAATTAGCTTAGCTTTATGAAACAAGTGAAGTGGTCCCAAGTATGATGCTTCCATTTGGGTGTAACAGGGAAGAGAAGTGTCAGTTGAAGCTGTAACACCCAACCCAAAGCACTATAAGCTACGATTCAGCCTCAAAATGTGTCCTCGTTTTAATTATTTTCGGATAACATTCTTATTATTGATTACTATTATTAACTAAAAGCTAAGCACTTTCTTATCCCTCTGACTTTCTTATCCAAATCCAAGTAACTTTTTTTTTAACTATATCATTGCTGGTCACATGTACCTTTTTGCTTGAAAATTAAATACCATTTATTATATATAGAGTAAAAATAGTATATAGCACCCTAACATTATTTTCCAGTAGTAATGTTCTAATTTTAGTTTTGTGGTGTATCTAGCATCTTATATAAATGAGATCTTCAAAGCACTAAAAAGAATAATATCAATCAGTGCTGCACCGTAAATAGAATTAAAGTGTGCAATTGACAAATTATATCATGTTGCTAGATATTATTTTACTTTATCATATATCACCATCATGTGTGTTTAAAACTAGGGAGTTACGTTGCTCCATTGAAGAAAAAAAGTTATATTTTAAACTCTCTTTATCTTTAGATATTTTTCTTTATTTTTTTTACTAAAACATAATGGAAGTTGCATATGTAGAGATAGAATTAACTCATTAAAGTAATATAAATGGAAAATACCTGCCTGATTTTACATAAAAATAATGAAGTATTGTATAGAATAATTATAATAAATATATATAATTTGGTGATTCTTTTTTCAACCTTTTTTATGCATACGCAACTAAATAGAGTTTCCACTTTGTATTGATATATAATTAATAAATCATATATAGTCTTGAAGGTGGTTTTCTTTTACACATCAAAAGAGGGTGGCTTTGAAGCTAGTAAAAGTTGACCTTTTTTCCCTCATATGGCTATAGAAAATATCACTATATGTACTGAAAACATTGGTAGAGAGAGAGTTATTCTGCGAAATCATGCAATGATGGATTCAGGATCCTTTAAACTGTGATCAGATGAGCGACCCCACAATGTATCATTATTGCCTATGGACTTTTTTATCTTCAAATTCAGAATATATATATATTTTGATAGAAAAGAAGAAATCTAACAAGTAACAAAATGATGAGACTTAAAGAAAAAATGTTGATCATATAAAACAGTACAGCAACGAAAATTCAGCATTTTAGGCAACAGTGCACACTTCAACACCAATAATATATCTTCTTGTATTAGCTTATAATGTAATTAACTATATCATATACATAATTATTTTATTTTATCTCACCCCAAAATGAGTATATAGTATAGTGGTCCTAC
>JANTPZ010093985.1:0-11155 GCA_025593235.1 Vachellia pachyceras
CATTATCCAGATCCTATCTCCTCCTGACCGAAGCTGCCTCCAAAAGGCAGGTCTCTGTTTCTCCTGCCGAACTTTGCATTGGCTTTTGTATCAAAAAAAAAAACTTTGCATTGGCTTGTATGATTACTGTTGGACAATAATCATCAATTTTTATGGTTTAAAAATACACAACGTTGTTCTTTTGCATTTTTAATACTATTCACTTTGAATTATAGTTCTGTGACCAATTCAATTTAGTGCCAAGTCTAACGTATTCACTCGGCACCGAAGCAAAGAAATAGCATGCAAATAAACCAACTGTCCAACGGCAAGATTGTTGATTGGTTTTAATTTAAACTAAGGATTTTCAGTTTACGGTGTGTGAATATGAGATACTTACCTGTAATTTTGTTCCTATTTAATTGTCTCGTTCGCTTAATCACCCAATGACAGATTGATGAATGCTTGGATTTTTTTTTTTTTTTTTGAATTGCAACAAGTGAAAGGTCCAGAATCATGAAGTGGGAAACACATTAATACCGCTATCTTGTCCGGGGATTTGCAAGCAGGTAATAACTTTTTGGGAATTTCACCATCATGTCCTAAATAGAGGAATTAATAAATAAAAGATCCCAAAGATTAGTAAAATTACCATTAGGTTCCAGTAATAGCTGGTCCGGTTGTCATTAACAACCGCACCCATCAATAACAACCAAACCAGTAATAGTTAGGATCTTATAGTAATTTTATCAATTTTTGACACCTTCTATTATTAATTAGTTTTATTGGAACCTGATGTTCAATTTTCTATAACTTTTTTCACCTTTCATCCAATCAATGCCCAAGGAAAGAAAAGGGCAGATACACTACTTCGATTTTCAAGCAAGCCTTTTGTACGATGAAGTAGCTTGGACATAGAATCCCGGTTTCCAGTTTGGATAACCGTATAGCATTTTTTTTTGGGCCAGTGCATGTAGCATACTTTTTGGGCCTACAAAAAGTATTCCCCTCTAAATATTTTTTTAATATCCCTTAACTAATTAAATGTTACCTGCCTTGTTAATGCTGCTGGGTTAATTTATACCAGAAGCTCACTTCTTATTCTTCATATTTCCACCTGGGAGATATGGGGCTAAGAGTGTTCCTTTCTCCCCTTAAGTACAAGTATCATTCTATTAAAAGTAATTATATTTAAGTATTATCGGATATTAAATGCGATCACCTCATCTAATGAAGATTTGTCTCTTGACTCACCACGACACAAAGACTAACCCTTTCCCCCAAAGCTAAGGCTGGCGGTTGCGAACTTTTATTTTCCTTTAAGATTTTAAATGAAAGTTGGGCTAACATCACTGGACGGAGTACAGAGTGTGCCCAGTAATTTCTCAAAAGGTTGTGATGATCCGATCAGCCTCAACACGTGTGAAGCCCATTTCTCTTACGATCATACCGATCAGCCCGTTGTGTTTAAATAAAGGCCCATTGAGTGGTCCATTACGTAGCCCTCTCAGTTGAACCTGCTGGATAAGATAAAGGAACAAACTTTAGTTCTGGTTTATTTATAAGATGAACTTGAATATTTACGAAACGGATTAATTCCTCTCATGAGAAATAGGAATCTAAATTTATTTTGAGAAAATTGTTCATATTTTATACTTGACATTGTCTAGTGGAATTGTTTTTAGCAGGAGTGTAAATATTCTTTGGGAAAAAAGTTGTTGAAGAATTTATGTTTAAAAACAACAATAAGTGGGATCCACTTTAGTTGAGCTGGACTGATTCGATTGGATAGATTTCCGACGACATCATGCTAGGAGTTCCTCATCACCCGCGCCGGTTCCACTCGACCTCAAATGGCTGGTCCTCTGCTTCTTCGTGACGTTCTGTTTCCTCACTTTCGGCTACATAACTTCCGGCGGTTTGTGTCAGGAATCGCTGTGTCTGAGACGCCTCACCTCATATGCTGCTGTGCCTCCACCAACTCGGAGCCGGGACAAGCAGATGAGAAAGCTAGCTATGCTGCTCAAATCTCCAAGCTGCTGAGAGCTAAGGAGCTTGCAAGTCACCCAAGGTCGGATGACCCCGATTATCGGAAATGGAAGGATAAAGAAGTAGAGATCCTCAAGGACATTGAACCAATCGTTAGGCTAACCAATGATATCCTCCACTCGCGAAGGTCAGCCCCCCCCCCAAAAAAAAATCCTTATCTGAAATTTTGTAGTTCTTGTCGTACTCTAACTGTTCGTACTATTGTCGATAAGAATCCTCAGCACATCGTCCATTACTTATACATGCCAACAAAATGAGTTATAATCTATTACCTAACGACAATGCATATGATGGAGATCATCGTCTGCCTTCATCTTTGTAATGGATGAAAAGATAGGGACTAACCGACTAAGCACTTCAATTCTTCGCTGAGATAGTTAAGTTTTTTATCCTTGTTTCAAAGTCTGCGTCTTGGCTTCTCTCGCCTAAACTTAAGTGTCATTCAATTTTCCTAATACCCGCTATTTATTTGCTCGGACTTAATGCCCCGTTGATTTTAGTCCACTAGCAAGTAGAGAACAACTTTCTGTTGGGACGCTGCTTGGCATGAATACCCATAACTATACAGACTGTTGCAATTTACTTAAATACTCATCGATCAGGATGGAGTTATAATTTCAGTCACTCTATAGTTCAAAACCTGAGCGGAAGAAAACAAAACCAAGTCCTGCCATTGTTGGTTGAATTTTTCTTTTACACACATCTCTATTTAAACTGTATGACACTCTTAAATTCTGGGCGCAAAAGTTTGTTTTGGTGTACATAATAAATACATTCATTAATCTGTAATTCAGCTGAAAGTAATTACTAAACTGATAATGTGAGCATGATGCAGACGAAGTTGTCAACATCTTTTTACACATCCTATTGTAGTGAAGAAATCAGTACATTATTGATTGCCCTTTATTGTTTCTCCCCGTGTCTCCACTTTCTTTTTAGCCAAAACCCCATAATTCTACTGGCTCAAAATCCAAGGCCCCGTTTGGTAGGTTGGAAATGAGAGGTGAAAAGTGGAAATGGAAGTGGAATCCGAATGTTTGATATATTAGAAATCACTTCCATTAAAATGGGTTTCATGGGTAAACCCCTGGAACCATCTCACTTCCATGAAAGTGAGATTTCTGAACAATAATACCCTTATTCATTCTCTCTATTTACCATCACATCCCTCTCCAAAGTTATCTCCTTCGTAACCAGACCACCGGCATCGCAGTCAGCTCCTTCCCTCCAACGTCCCCTCCGGCATCGCAAACCCACCGGCATCCATCTCCTTTGTCACAAACCTCCGGCGTCCATCTCCTTCGTCAGATCCAGTGGGTTGCGTCGAGAAACCTCCGGCGTCCATCTCCATTTCCGGATCTGAACGCGTTGACGGACGACGAGAAACGCATCGACGAATTTGGAAGCTGATTGCGTCGAGGATGGCGACGAGTTTGGAAGTTGATGGCGTCGAGGATGACGTTTCTTCAAATCCAAGGATGATCTGGAAGCTGATGGCGTCGAGGATGGCGATGAATTTTCTGTGTCGGAGGATGGCGATGAAAGAGTGAAGGAGGCGATGAGTATTCTGTGTCGGAGGATGGCGATGAAAGAGTGAAGGAGGCGATGAGTATTCTGTGCCGGAGGTGTGTGGAAGTTTTTTCTGTTTCGAGTGTATTTTAGTATTTTCATATTCTAAATATGTATTTTAATTAAAAATTATATATTATCTCTTCCATCCTATCAAACATGTTCTGAAACTCAATTCCATTCTAGTTTCACTTCCAATTCCATTTTCACTTTCAATAAACACGCCTTCATGCTCAAAATCCAAAGTTCATATTCCCTTCTCGGAAATTCCTTATGAGGCTACGTGCTTGTTTGAGAACTCCGTTGGGAAAATGGATTTTACATATTTTGAGGCATTTTGGGAATTTCGAGATGGTTTTACGGATTTCAAGATGATTTTTACAGATTTCGAGATGGTTTTATCTCGGCTTACGTGCACCGTTGGGAAGAATGGCTTCCCAAACAAGCGCTATATTGGCTCCTTGACAGGAAACTAAGGGCTTGTTTGGAAACCAGGTTTGACGAGATAAAAATGAGGTTTCACATAATCCGAAAAGTGATTTATGTTTGGGAAGTTATAGCTTTTACGGATTCCGAGGTAAAAAAGTGGATAGGAAAGAGGAAAGTAAGAAAGAGAAAGAGATGAAAAGTAGGAAAGAGAAAGTAGAAAAGAGAAAACCTAGGTTTCAAACCTAGGTTTATAATCTAGGTTTCAAAAAATTGAAACCAAACGAGCCCTAAACACTTGTATTTGTTTGGGAAACTCCCAAAAACACTTAAAAAAAAATATTTTCATACAATTCGAGATAAAAATTATACCATTTTTAGCTGAAACTCTATAAAATCACTTAAAATAAACTATAATCCAAACACTCAAATGATCATATGCCTCTGAGCATTCTTGGTTGAGTGATGGAGATTTAAGATATGCATTACTGTGAGCCTTATTGTTTGACTAAACCAAACTGAAGATGTGAAGCATATTTGAAGAGGTGATGAGCAAAACCATGAATCTGCGAGTGTCAGCAAAATACCTAATAAATAAGTAGATAGACAAGCATAACATTGCTGTTGAAGCATCAAAGCCTCTAAAAATAACTGCTGAAAGCAGTGCTTGCCTGCCAAGTCTCCTTCTGCAATGCACAAATTTTCTGTGATAAATTCGATATCTCTATCATGTTCTCCCATTTATACTTTCCGCATTTTTGTAGTATTGACCATTATGGCTTCTACAAATTTTTTTAACCTCAAAAAGCTATCTTCTTAACGTCTTTGATTTTCTATATTAGGTACATGGATGGAGAGCAATTGACAGCTGAGGATGAGAAAGTTGTGGTAGAGAAGCTTCTTGCTTACCATCCACGTTCTGAGGACAAGATTGGATGTGGCCTTGAATCAATTATGGTATGATACATTTAATTCTATGTGTATACCTACATGCCATGACAATAATGCAATTCGTTGTCATTGTACTGTAATGCTTTCGATTTCTTTGTTTTGTTTTGTTTTGTCTTTGCAACTCCTGAGTTGCGATTCTTGTACATTAAAAATGACATTCTATATTGTATGAACTGCTTTTAAAGGAACATCTGCAAGATGAGGAATGCTATCTTTCGTATGAATTAAAATTTCTGAGTTGCTTTTCTCCCAAAAGAAATGATTTAATTTTAATTATATGCAACACCACAAGATTGTGTTTCTTGCCCATCCAATCTGAACATTTAACACCTGTATTTTAACTTATATACCAACTTTCTTGGGATACTTTATGTGCTACATCTGTGCTAATTTTATTCCTATTAAGTTTAGGCCAAAATTGATATATTTATATGAGACATTGAGCCGTAGTATGCTAAAACTGGTGATATATTATCCCCTGCTACTGTGGCACTGCCCGATGGAGTGCTTACCTCTGTTTCTAATGACAAAAAAATCTAGAAAGGGTTAAGGTACATTTTTATCTTGGAAGTTTTCTCATAGGAGCGTATTCGCCCTGGAACTTTTTAGTAGAGCAATTTCACCTTAAAAGTATAAAATCGTAACAACATTGCCCTTATTTAACGGAGAGGCAAACAGACGTCTGACACATAGGATACGATGCCACATCATGTGTCGACGTGGTATAATGTTGCCTTGAAAGATGTACATTTTCATCCTGGAAGTTTTCTCAGAGGAGCAATTTGGCTCTGGAAGTTTTCACAGAGGGAGAGTGATATAGACACCTACATGACATCTGTTGGAATATGGGTCACCCTTGATGGATTGGGCCCAAGTCCATGGGCTAGGTCAAATACGTAAACCTAAACCCTAGTGGGAAGTTATAAGAGGGGGCAAGTGGCTCCCAAAGGCGGTAAAAATAACGCTCAGAGAAAACAAGTTTTCTCCCTCCCCTTTTCTCTCAAAGAGAATCCTCTCATCTCTTCTCCTCTCGCCTTCGGTGCTTTTGCTGTGTCTTATATTCGGATCCGCACTTGTGATTCGAGTTCCGCGTGAGTATCTGCAGATTCGTAATTCGACATCTCCAGATACGCCCGAAATCCTTCAACATCTTATCTGATGTAACGGACGTCCTTTTAGCTTTCCATTCAATCAGGGAAACATTGCTACGTTTTTATACTTTCAGGGTGAAATTGTTCCACCAAAAACTTTCAGGACGAATACACTCCTTCAAGAAAACTTCCGGAGTGAAAATGTACCTTAATCCAATCTATAAATAACTTATCTTCTGAATTCTTTTTGTTATAATAAGATGTTTCTTATTGCATTTGTTGTGTGTCTAGAAGAATTTATATAGCAATACAAAGTACGAAACTATCGCTCTTTGAGCTTTAGCTTCTGAAGAATGGTTCTTGGTTTGGGCATTATGACCTGTGGAAGTAAATAATGCTGTTGGTCTAGAATGTTTCATAAAATCCATCGTGCTGTGTCTCAATAAGACACAGACAATGCTAGTTTCTAGTTCACCCTGTTTGGCAGTCAAAACTTTGATTTAAATTCTATTAGGGACTGGATTACAGTTGGTTTTGGGCCTATATGTACTGCTTTGTTGGCTACCAGACCCATTTGCTTATGACGGGAAGTTAATTGTATCTGAATATGGAACTGCTGAAATACACTGTGTGAGAGAATGTTTCTGCCTAGGTAATACTCTAGTTGTGCGTGTATGTAGATTTACATGATAAATCCGAGCCACGCCCGAATTGCTTGGATGTTCTTAGTTTGGTTTTTTTTTCCGCTGCAGACGAATTTTAATTTCATTTCGTGTGAATTCTAGCAGCTAGCGCAGTTATTGATTTGATAGAGGCATGATTCTGATGGGATAGGATGCTTTATGTGATATCTCGTGCATTTTTTTATTTGTTTAGAGTACTTCCTATTTCTTTGCCTTTCAATTATTTTTGTTGTGTATATTGCTAGATTTTTGCAAATTATTTGACTTCTTGCATTGCAGGTGGATCGTCATCCCCAGTTTGGATACTCAAGGTGCCTATTTGTTGTGAGAACTGACGGTGGCTGGATCGACTTCTCCTATCAGAAGTGCCTTCGTGGGTATATTAGAGATAAATACCCATCTCATGCAGAAAGGTTTATTCGAGAACACTTAAAGCGTGGGAGTGGTTGATATGTATATATTGGAACCTGATAACTGATTTTGGCTTCTCAATCTATAACATCGTTGCTGCTGCCATGTTAATTTTGTTGGCTCCCATTGTTCAATGCTCTACCTAGTTTCATCTATTTTGTCAATGGTGGTTGATAACCATTGACCTGCACATAAGCTTTTTCGTCAAGTGAACGTATAGAATACGATTGAAGCTGAACTTCACTTTGTTGACTTGTGAAATGCTGTTTGTTAGCATTGCAGGGATTGATGATTAGGTAACCTATTATGGGGAATGAGAATGAAGCTTTGAATCCAGCAATAGACCATCTTCATCATAGTATAGTTTGTCTTGTTTAATGTGTACAGCCTTTGGAGCATTGAAAACTAGAGTGTACCTTTGGAGGGTGATTTCCAATAGAATGTGGAGTCGTTTTGCTGAGGATGATAAGGTTGGTGTCAGTGGGACAAAATTCTGCAGGGAAGGGCGTAGCAGGAATCTTGGGAATCCCGTAAAACCAGTGGGGAGTCGAAGATTGTGGCATGGACTCGTTCTGGGTTCCAAAATTTGAGCTGTGGAGAGTAATAAATATTTGGTCACGGGATGTACGAGGGTGGTAGTTAAGGTCGGACACTGAGAGTCAAAAGGTTCAAGCTCTTGTTCGCTGGAAGCAGGTTGATGTTTTGGTCAGTAGGGTCTCTGAGCAAGTCAAAACGGCGAGAAATTGTGTTCGCCCTACTTTTAGATCCTAAGGTGAATCTGTGTTGCCAAATCTGGAGACAGAATCATGCTTCTTCCTGTTGCTTTTTGTTATTTAGTCAAACCGTTGTAGCAATAATGTCATCCACTAGTGCCGAGCTGTTTTTTAAAGTTTTAACATGAACCGTTTCACCTTTTTTTCTTCTTCCTTCTATAGAACTCCCCCCTCTGCTTCCTAATTTTGTTCGACCTCGTCTAATTAATATTCAAACAAAATTACCCATTTTGATTAAGAAATTAAAGACAGATATTTTAAAATAAGTAAAACTTGTAAGAAATTGAATAATTTTCTCATTCAGTATGCGTGATTAATCTTCCTTTAAATCTTTTGCGTTTCAACTAAATTATACCAAATATCACTCCTCCTCGGACTTGATCACACGATCTCCCTCTGCTAAATAACTTTTCCCCGGCGAATTGATTCCACCATTCATTAAAACCTAATGGGTTCCTATAATGAATTTTGAAAGAGGTAAAGTAAAGGGCATAATTAATTCTGTTTAAAGAATTATTAACGTGATCTCGTTTCATCAATAAACATTTGACTGCTCATTGATATGCATCTGTTGGTGTTTTTTTTTTACTAAAGAAAAAGGACTTCTGAGAGGATAATTCATATGCACCACACATGTACCATATGAATGCCCAATGAAAGCCATAGTTTTGGTAGTGCAGTAGTAATAATACAGATTCGTCTTCTTGCTCAGCCCAACCACTCCCTAACTCAAAATCTCTCCCGCTCCTAATGATCCATTCTCATGATGCATTAGCCTCAACCAGACCACGAGGTCCTCAATGATTCACAGCACCGTAGGAGAATGACCAGGTCAATATCCGCTTTTGTGTTTGTCGAAATGTAACTCATCTATTTAAGTACGGAAACGGATTTGCATTGAGTTTTGAATGTTGAGAAGGTAAGAGCCGTTCTCATCTCTATGAACGGGCCTTATTCCTGCTTCATAGTTGCATCTTCCATTGCAGATAGGATTGTACCATTTATTGTAAGAACGGCCGAAGGAAATGTACGTGGGAGATCACCATCCAATGCATATATATTACGCACTATAATGTTGTATATTTAGGGTTAGAACTAGTAATAGACAAGTGTCGTTATAATGTCTTATATTTACAATTAAAATGAGTATCGGCATATAAAACATTCAAATAAAAATTGAAGTGCTCATTCCATAGATCTTGAGGTATATTTATTATAGTTGGGGGTATAAGGCAAGATGATGATGATGATGATATAAGGCAGAAGGGAATACTAGTCATAAAGTTGGGACGTCGTGTCACGCTAAACCCTAATCATATTCCAAAGATTTGATTCCCATGCAAACTCTGTTTGCAACCAAATGGCTGGTACACGTAAACTATTCCTTTCTCTTGATTTTCATGTCCAGTTTCATTTCTCCGGAGCTCGACCCAGATATGTTGTTTAAACAGAACAAAGTGATAATGATGGTGGTGATAATGGTAATTTTGTCATTAAATAATATAAAAATGCTCACTGTTATGTAACGTAGAATTAATGGTCAACCCCCTGAGTACAGTGCTGAGTGCATGTTGGGGCTCGCCCCCTCTAGCTGTAGTATTGCAACATCCCATCAGCAATTATTTACTGTGATGTAATTTTCTATGATTGCCGCAAAAACACTATCATTCAGCTCTTACTATGGAACGTAGGCCCTCCTTCCCTGTGGTCGTAGGGGGCCTACATAGGTTTCCGGGTGCCGCTACACATTTTGATTTATAAAAAATTTCGTATATATTAGTACTATGTAATTTATTTTGTATCTACTCATTTGAACCCATTAAATTTTTACTCAAATTATTTTTAAAAGATATTAAAAATAAATATCACTTATTTTCTTCAAAAATAATCTGTAGCTGTGACTCATGGTTTGGATCGCCGCTGCCTGTGGTCATCGACCCAGCTGGAACAACATCCTCGTGGCCCCCCATGATCCCTTCTCATTTCCTCACTCAGCCTTCCACGTCCACATTCATCTGACAAAATCACAGCGAGTAGTTTCTAATTTTGACCAAAATTCGACTGGATCCCGATTTAAAAAATGCAGACCTTTTCAGTTCTTAATAAAGAATATTGAACAGTATGACTTTCTCAAAAAAAATTTTACGTTAGAGATTTTCGACCCATGCATGAATAATATAAGAGGAGGAAGCTTGATTTTAGAGTTAAAAAGGGGATGGGTTCCCAATCACATTGAACTTGTCGGGAAGTGTTGCTTGAATTGATAATGGGTGAGTGAGAAATATCCATGGCGATGGTACGATGTGCAGCGAAAGGGCTAATGAGTCCCAAGAAAGGGACTCTCTCTCTCTCTTTCCTGTTTGGTTGCAGCACTGCCATGGAAATGCTGGGAAATCATTCACTTTCTTCCTCTGATATCTCGGTGTGGGGTTCTCTGACTTTCACCTGTTCTAGTGGGAGTTGCAGATTTTGTTCAGATCTTTGGCTCGAATCCTGCTCGAGCCACAAAACAAACGTTACGCTAATCGCTTCTTATATATAGCATTCATATAAATGTTAGATAGGTGATTGCAAAATGATTTAATTACCTAAAACTTCAACTTCAATGGTAAGGGAAGCGAATATATAATAACAAATTTAAGGCTCCGACATGAAATTATCCTAACATATTTATTTTATAAATTGTAAATTATATAAAAAAATAGTTTATAACATTATTTCTAATAGACACTAAATGTAAAATAAAAGTATGTTTATACTATTTGCCATTAAAATTTATAATAATTTACGCCTCTTTTTTAAAATCTTATACGGATTATACGGTCTATTCATGTAACATGAGAGTTCAATTGTTTATACTCTTTTTAAAAAAAAGTATGTTTTTAGTTTTAAATTATTACAAATTACCAAGATTCTTATATTTAGTTAATAAAACAGCCAAAACTCAAGTCCTGTCGTGAAAAGACTGAGACGGCGAGTCAAGTATGCCAAAACCGCAGCTCGGAACTTGGAAGGTTGAGCACGCTGATTTAACATACTTGGGGTCATTTCATCAGCGTCAACTTTTTAGGGCTGGTTTGGATACTAGGTTTAAAACCTAGATTTCACAGATTCTAAGGTAAAACTTAGATTTTGAAATGTGATTTATATTTAGGAAGTTATAGCTTTTACAGATTTCGAGGTAAAAAAGTAAGAAAAAGTGGGTATGAAAGAGGAAAGTAAG
>JANTPZ010093988.1:0-10104 GCA_025593235.1 Vachellia pachyceras
TATATGTAAGTGTTTATAGCACTATGATTATTTGCATATTTATACTACGTCCACAATTTATATTACAACTTTTGAGCTGTTTAAGACTATAAAATGTTAGAAAAATTCATACAAAACAAAAAGTTTAAATCGCTAATGAGGACATGCAATATAAATAGGAGTTGTAGTTGGGAAAGAGATGGAATTCATAGAAAAGATAACATTATGGGAAATTATTTAAGTTTTTAAAATATAAGTATAAATTTAAATTTAAAAAAATTGCAAGAAGTGATAATGGGAAATAGTTGAAGGGAAGTAGAGGACATACCATATAAATAGAAACTTAGTTGGGAAAGTATAAACGTGATACTTGAATAAACATGGAAGTATAAAGGAGAGACATTTATCCTCTAGTTATAAATTACAATATAATACAGGTAAATATGTTGGTATTTCAATAGAAAATACAAGGAGAGGATAAAATTGAATATATTTAAACTCCCTACTCTAGTCTTTGTTTAAAAGAAGATGAAGTAGTAAACTATGCCTACAAAATGTATTAATTTAAATAAAAGCTCAGTTGGAAAAATGGTATTAAACAGAAAATTATTAGCTCACTAATTAGTTTTTAAAATAGAGTATTGATTTAATAAATTAATATGTATAAATTAATAAATATACTTATTAATTTTAAAATAGATTGGGTCTTAAATAGAAAACTATTTAAATTTTTAAATATATGTATTAATTTAAATTCATAACAAATTGTAAGAAGTGATTATGGCAAACGGTTGAAGGGACAAGAGGACATACCATATAAATAGGAACTTAGTTGGAAAGTGGCAGAAATGATAAAATTTAAATTTAAAATAAAAGTATAAATTTAAATTTATAAGAAACTGTAAGAAGCACTCATAAAAATAATTGTGGGGAAGTATGTAAAATACCACGTGTCAAGCAGAGGCCTGCCGTGGTCTCTGCTTTAAGATATGTATAGATTACTTGCCTAGCAATTAGCATCACATTCGACTTCGACGCATTTGAATCCCAGTGACCAACAAAGTTGAAGCCCTTTGAGCACTCCTCATGCTTCCGCTTGTTTTGCATCACACTCTTCGAGCTGGATTGAGAATCCCATCAACCATTCTGCGCAGTCGGCCCCGAACAACGCCTCCGCAACCCTCTCGGCCTTCTTGGGGTGTGGGTTTCCAAGCGACCATTATGACTTCGCTTCTTGCTAGCGTCGAGCACCATCCCATCTGTTATTATAAGCCTCCATTAGATTTGTCACAACCTTTAACCCATCCCGTGGCACATTAAAGTGGACATCATGCAGAATTGCATTCCGCCACTTCCAGATTAATCAAAGTCCAACAGCACACATCTCGGGCCAGCTCAGTTGAGATTTACCCATAGATTCCTTCAGTGATTAATTAGATTACGACAATGAAACCATGTCCCCCAGTCCCATCAGTTGAAGAATTCCCTCAGCTTGTTCTTAGGAACTAACTGTCTCCATGCAATGGAGGCGTATGTGCAGTCCCGAAGGGCGTGTAGCGGGTCTTCTACCCTCAAATGGCATATTTCACAACAGCCGCTATCCCCATCCCACTTACAGGATATCGACTTAGTTAAAATTCTTTGGTGACAAGCAAGCCATATGAAAGTTCTGACTCGTTCAGGGACTTGCATCTTCCAGATCTTCTCTCATATAACGTCAGGTTATTTCCAATAGGATCTCCCTGGAATCAATTATGCACTTGTGGTAGAGAACTCGCCGTCAGGAGTCAGGGTCCAACGTAAATTCGATGACTCCCCCTCTGAGTCTTTTGTTGCGGTGTCCTATGGATGTGCGATGAATGGTATCTGTATTCTCTCTGGTTTTCGAAACTTCATGTATATAGTTATAGCGAGATATTGCCTACCTGTGCCCACCAAGCGCATCTTTTGAAATTCATGATGCGACTGAGTTTGATATTTTTTTTTTATGATATTGACATGTTGATATTCACAAGACTAGATTTTGAAGAAAACAATACATTCTTTTTTTTATAATATAATAGCTTGTTGATTTTTGTTGGAAACTTCAAATTCTCTGCTTAAAAGTATTTATATTTACATGTTTCTTTAAACTAACATGTTGGATTTATAAAATGATATTTAATTTAATTATATATATACATAAATAATTTTAAGTTATACATATAAGAAACCTCCAACAAAATTCAACAGGTTATTATATTACCGGGCAAGCTGAAATCAATCATCAGGGCGTAAATGACTACATACCCCGCTAACCACTGCTTTCAGAATGTCCACCATCACCAAAAGATTGACCCTTTATAATTTCTCCATTGCGACTGGCTTTTAATCTTTCGTGAGTGCATCAAACAATGTTAACTAGCGAGCAGTACACCAAACCTAAATCCCAAAAGGGCCGTGAAGTTACCCATCGTCCGTGGATTCAGCTGACGAAGGTATTGGACACTCTCACCCAAGGGACAGGGTTCGACACCGGGGAAGGTCACTTTGTTGTGACTCCAGTCGCGGCGCTTGGGGAGGCATCCTAGCTCCTGGGTGCTAAGGTAAACGCCTGAGGGTAATTGATGGCTCGCCCTGCCCAACATTGGTATGACCTAAGAAGAAGGGAGATTTCATCCTGCCCTTAACTTGTGAGTGAGTCAAACCCCCTACCTAAAATTTGTGTATAAAAAAAGGGCCGTGAAGTTCCATTCGATAATGTGTTTGTTTTGGCTTGAACGTACATGCTGCTTGATGATGTCTATGAATATCGATACATCTTATTACAAATGCTTCCATTTAAATACTTAAAAGCACTCAAGGGATAGAGAAAAGAAAGCCCCATTATCCGAAGCAACCAAAAGGTATTTCATTACTCAACCATTAGTCTCATAATTATTTCAGATAAAAAAAAGTTTCATAATTATTGACAAAAATGGCGAAGTCAGATAGACAGCAGCATATCAATCCCATCCGACAGACACAGCGAGAGAACAAAGCAACAGATAACCCATGAACCCAGCACATTGGGAGCACAATCACAGGACAGCTCAAGCGTCGTCGTCGTCGTCGTCCGATGACTAATCAGAATTTTCTCAGAGTCAATTCCAGAGGGACGCTGTTCCTTCTCGGGCACAGTCAGGAGTGGTATCCTTTTCTGCAACAAATTTCAAATCAACCTCGACCTTCTCCAAAAGCCTTTCTGTGCGGATCGACCAATTCACGGCGGATCTCGTTAATGCAAGGGAACCAACCTTTGCTTCAGCTTTCAGATCCTGCAATATTAGAGGAGAATCCCTGGCAATTTCATCATATAGGTTTCTGTAAAATTACAATAGAAGTCCAATTACATGGCTTATTTTACGATCATCGTCGTACTTGATAATTATTGTTGCGTTAATGTTGCTGCGATTGCGGCTAAAGCTTTCCGACTTGGTATCATCGCGATAAGTGTTGAATGGCCAAAGGTCCCTTGTGTTAAATGTTAAGTTTAATTTTTTGGTCGTTCAAGCAAGGTTAGCTTCTTCCGTTTTCTATTAAAAGAAAAGTCGAACTTCACAGCAAGGCATCCTTTGTTCTCAGATTTCACTGATAGGATTCATGTGGGGTTACAAGAAACGATATCTAAGTGAACTGGCAGAGGCCGAAGGCCATGGAACGAAACCAGTGTTTTAAAAAGGGAAAAAATACTTTTGCTCAACTTTTAATTTGGCACTGTGTATTTTTTATTAAATCTTTTAATTTTACTCTCTTAACCCAATTACCCTGTAATACTGAGTTAATATTGTAATAAAATAAAAGAAAATATTTAATTAGGAGGAAAAACACACACATACATCAAATTAAAATTTTGAAGAAAATTTAAGCAATTCAAAATTCAAATATGATTTTCCCTTTTAAAAATACATTTACAGCAACGACAAATATAATCTCGAGGGAACAACTCATGAGGGCATCACCGTTTTGTTACGGACAAATTATATTTTATTACCATTTATTAATTTTTTTTATTTTAAATAAAACAAGGTACAAGATATCTAGATTCTCACAATTACCCTAATAATTAAAATAAAAAAAGGAGACAAGCTGAGTCTAACATTGAGTCCGTTTAGTAAAATAGTGGAGAAGTACTTTTATCATTTATAAGGTATATATATATATATGAAAGAGATTATCTCATTTTATAAAAAAACACTGTTAAACGAACTTTTGGAGTGATAAGAAGCTTCCCAAACACCCCGGGTTGTCTCAAATGTCTTGTAAATTAGTGAAAGTCAATGACACAGGTTCTGCTGCCCCAAGAAAAAGGCTTACCTATAAAATTTCGAATAAATTTGGTTATCATAGTCTACTCAACTGTGCTCTTCAGGATTTCTCCATTTACCAAAACCAAGAGTAAAATCATCCAAATCCTAAGAGAATTTTTTAAAAAAAGAAACTCAAGGAATATATGCTGTAGCGTATCACTAGAACGCAACCATGGAGTATCGAGTGTAATATCTCAGGACCAGACTTTCCACAAGGCCATCAACTTTAGGCAAGCGTCACGTAATCAGCAAAAACAAATGTTGGTTGAGCGAGCAGGTCCCAGTTACATAAGACTGACTTCAATAGAGGAAAATTGCAGCGCTGTTGGGCAGTCCAGCACAAAAGCAAGCAGCCGCATAAGCTGAGAACCAATTCCAATACCAAAGGGTTGGTACAGCACTGGAGAATGCAACCCAGATTACCCAACAATATGACATAATGCCTCAAATGGTTCGTACACCATCTCTAAGACAGCAACATTCAACCTTCTCGAGCAAAGGCTACACAGCTATAATAAGAATTTGTTTTAAGTTTGTAATCAGAACTGCATGATTGAAAACTAAACTAATTAATATAAGGAGATTAATAGAGAAAGCAAATAGAAGTGATGGGAAATTAAAAGGCCGTGACAAATATTGTAGGAACTCTATCAGCCAAAAAGAGGGGTTAGGAAGTCTCAATGTTATATTGAGCACTTAACAAGAGTATCAGATGGAAAGAATTTCGAAATACAGAAAGGGCCACAAAATGGAATGTATTAAGAACCTTCCAAAAAAGTCCATGCAACAATGTCATTAATCCAAGATGCAGATCACAACATTCATGATTCAGCGACTTCATCCAGACAACTGATGGCTTAAGTCATAATAACGCCACCAGTAGATCCCTGCAGTAAGTGGCTACTCCATTATTCCTACAAACATAGTACCCAAATTCAGATGGCTCACCAAGAAACTTGAATCTGATTTTTTTTTTTGTGGGGAAAAAATCTCAAGCCCCAAATAAGGGAGCATAAGACAGTTGCCAAAATTGACAGAATCTTACATCAGCATCAGATTTGTCAGATGGGCTTCGAGAATCAATAGGACGGTCACGTGGTGAAACATCCTTCCACACAGGTGATTGCTCACGACTATTCTGTTCATCATGCCGCTCATCTCGAGAAGACCTCCTATGTGGAGATGGACTTCTACGGGGCCTGAGGCCATGCCGAGCAGGTGATGCACTAAGACATATGCACATGAATATCAGAAATAAAATGATGATAAAAAATGTAAAGAATGATAAACAGCACAATTTTCAAACCTATCAACAGATCTGCTTCGAGTTCTTCTCTCCTCGTCATCTCTTCCTCTCCTACGATCTTTATGCCGATCAGGACTTGCACTACGGCTCCTACTCCGGCGACGATAATCCCTATCCCTTTCACGGTACTTGTCACGATCATGTCTTTCCCTACTTATACTGCGACTTCTCCTCCTGTAGTCCCTGCCTCTATGTTCATCCCTATGTCTGAAAATTTTCCATCAGCTATAGTATAGGCTAAACATGAAACAGTGACCTCTAAACCAATATGCATGCAAACATTCACGGATATAAAACACTGCCTATAAGTATACTAACACCTTGCTAGATTAGGTAGGATATTGGAAGCAGAAAACACTTCGAAGTCCGGCTCAAAACCAGAGGAAGAAAAATGAAAATTGGCATAGCCCGATAAGCAGAACAGGTTGCTGGCTCACAAGTAGAACCATTCACTCAATAATAGCTCTATGAGTATACTATAAATTAATAAAACAGATGAAAAGACTGGTTTTTACCATTTCAAATGCAAAAATAGTCTGATTGTAGATCCAGTCTAGTTTAATGGCCAACTTATCTGTCTAGAAAGCTCAGCTGGTTCAGTTCAAAGAACTATACTCAAAAACCAACTATCTGAGTCATGTCTCAGCGTTGGCACATAAATGAACATCTAAATCTTCCAATGAATAAAATAGTCTATTTATCGTCTTAATTGAGGCATGAAAGTTTAAATATACCGCTAAGGTCAACTCCTGCTCTATCTTAGGTACTCTTAACTGAGAGCTGAGACAAGGCATAATTGCCCATGATTTTTTTTTTTTGGGGGGGGTATGCCTCCATGTGTCTCTGTAGATACAAAGGGTAATTGGCAATTGAACAACTACTGATTTGACAGTTTTCAAGTCAACTAGAATTAAACTCGCATGACCCTTCACTATGTACCCAGAAATTAATACACAAAATGCTAAGGTAACTAGTCTTCAGCCCAATTTTAACATAGTTTTTCTGCATGCCATTACTACGCACGTATAATTAATTCTCTGTCTCATGATTTGTTATGTTGCAGAACACAGCCCTCTTTCGTGTTTAATAGTAACAACTATAGGGAAAAGGATATAATACAAACATACATGACTCCTACAGCACAGAGAAATCAAATATATGACATTAAGACCTCATACTTTAGACTGGGGGTTATCATACAGAGCCTAATGTGGCGGGAGCCACAATTGGTTTGAGCAACAAACGTGGTAAGATCTCCCCACCAATACAGCGTGGCAAATGAAATGGGAGAACCATCTACACATTCAGATGACAGGCCACAAGCATAACATGTGACTATGAAGGACAAAACCGTTTAATCCTTGGTGACCCGGGCCGATCAATTTTTACAACCCAATAACCACCCACTTCCTCCTAATTACACAGCAGATATCATTCTCAATCAAAGACCTCATCAGATCGAATTTGAAGCATCTTGTAAGAAGGCTCCTTACCTGGGACGAGGGCTGCGGCTTCTTGACCTTCCTCTTGGCTTGGAGGAAGTTTCCACTATCCTGCCCTTCTGACTAATATTTATGAAAAATGAAGTTAGTTGATTATACCAATAACCAACCAAAAAGGGAACTGGCAGTCATTTAAAGAAGTCCATTTTAAAATCGATGCCTTGCTAGCCAACCTGATGTTTTGACTATCACATTCACTATAGAAGAACTTACATTTTCTCAGCATTGGGTCCGTATTTTGCGAATTGAACCATAATTTCTCTTCCATCGACCACTCTTCCTGACAAGTAAAGAGGATTAGCACAAAGCAAAAGGTCCAATGCTTGCTAAAGTACTAGTTATCATGGAGTTCAAGCGCGGAATCAACCATCAAGCTTATCAACCGCCTTCTGAGCCTCATCGGCATACTTATAACGAACAAAAGCGAAGCCTCGTGATTCGCCAGTCCTACAAAATATGAGAAAACCCACATTTATCTTGAAAGCAGCCCCGCAGTCCCCAATAGAGAACAGCACAAGAAAGGAATAATGAAGACCTTCGGTCTCTAGGGATGAAGACATCGACAACCTTGCCGTACTTGTCAAAAAGGGGGTAAAGATCATCAGCGGTTGTACCTAGCAGAGGCAAAACGAGGCTGAAAGATTAGAATTGAGATGCGCCGAAGATTGAGAAAATTGGATAGAAAGGTGAAGATAAATACGGAAAGTAATATTGAGAACGAGAAGGGAATAGGTATCTCTGATGTCTGGAGGACCGGATCTTCCAAAGTGCGACATACTTGGTGTGGAAGCGTGAAGTGAAAGAGGTGCAGCGATAATGCCCGACTTCGTTAGGGTTTTAGTCCTTCGGAGATAGGGACTGCGCAAGGGAGACGTTGGCCCACAGCTAAAAATGGTCTTGGTTTGGAAACGTATAAGTTGAGATAAATTTATGGAAAAAATTATCTTATTTTACATAAAAATACTGTTAAACATGCTTTTAGAAAATAAATAAACTTTTCCAAACAAACACACGATTTGCTTGAGGATTCGTTAATCAACTCATTTTTCCCTCCACAAAAAAATCTGAAAAATTGTTCTTTCATGTGCAAAATCCGCTAGGAGAGTGATTTTACAAATTTTGAAATAAATATGTTAGAGGAATTTTATGTACAATGTAATTTAACGTGCAAATCAAACAAGCACATAATTTCACTTATGAGATGCATTATCAAATCACGATTATTAGTACAATGGGAAGGCTTTCGACCTATCTTCTTTACACGATGATTAAATCTAGGCTGAGAGATTTAAGGTTTGTTTAATATCACGTGGAGAATAGTCGTTACGGAGTTTGAGGTAAAATATAGGTTTTAAAGAATAGATTTTGAGAAAATAATTTTTACAGATTATGAAGTGAAACCTGAGTTTTGAAAAGGTGTTTGTGAGCTTGTTTAAAAGTCCGTTTGAGAATAGCTTTTATGGATTTTGAGGTAAAACTTAGGTTTTGAAATGTGATGTGTTTGGGAAGTTATTGTGTGTGTTTGAGAATTCCGTTGTGAAAAATGAGTTTACAGATTCCGAGGTATTTTGCGAATTTTAAGATGGTTTTACAGATTTCAAGATGGTTTTACAGATTTCGAGATAGTTTCGTCTTGGCTTACCAGTACCATTAGGGAAACGATGTTCCCAAACAAGCACATTATCTTTTACGGAATTTAAGACAAAAAGTAAGTATGAAAGAAGAGAGATAAATAAAAATGAGGATAGGGAAATTTTATTATGAAAGGGATGTGATTTGATAAAAAATAACATTTTCAAAATTTAAGTTTCAAACCTACGTTTTATTATAAAACATATGTTTTGAAAAAAAATATAAGTATTTAGATAAATTCTAAATTTTTGGGTAAAAACTTGTATTTTCAAAAGAACTGCCCCTTCTGTTGGAACTCTTCACCCTTCTCTTCGGCTCAGCTTCGAACGGGTTTACGTCAACTTTAAAGCCCAGTCTGAATCGTGAATTATACAAAGACCAATTCCTTCTATTATCAAATTTATACAGCATGTATAAAAACACATTTATACAGCAGCATGGGGAACAAAAAAAAAAAAGAAAGAGAGGGATGGGAGACTTCTACTGCTTTTGGCATAGTCCAAGGCCCGTACGATGAGCTACTAGCGCAATGGTAGAGCGGGCCTCTGATAAGTGTGTCCTCATGTCTAGACTATGAAGGCTCTTAACCACGTAGACAGTTCAATGTCCGTTAGCTCTAACCTGTGGTGAATTAAGGTTCAGTTTTTCAATGTGATAGGTATTAAATAGTACCTCAACTGGGACTGTCTTCAGTAGGAGAATAACAGCTTTTAGCATAATCAATATTTGTTATCAAACAAGAATTAAGAATCAACCGAAAGTCACATTGCTAGAAATGAAAATAAAATTATATGTAATTTCAAAAATGAATGGGTATTGGAATCATGGTGGCAGAGGTGTTAAGCAGTGTAAACTTAACCGAATATACAAGTAATTTATTGAATAATAAGTCCATACATTGATATGCTCACTGGTCCCTTTTTATATAGATGTAAGGTAAACTGTTGGGCCTATTATCACACTTTGGGCCCTGACCCATTACAGTAATAATCTAATGTTTCTATACTCCTCGAGTTTGGGGACTAGAAATCTAAGGTTCCTAACTTGCGAAGTAATTTGGTCTGTACAATCTTTCCCATACCTTTAGCCAAAATGCCTGCCTCTTGATCGGTCCTACATGCTTTCACTGCAATTTTTCCCTTATAAAATGGAGATCTATTTCTACATGCTTGGTTCTCTCATGGAATACCGTATTTCAAGCTATATGGATTTTAGCCTTGCTATCATATAGTGAATGCTAACCAGTCCAAGATGATCGACATTCAGTTCCTTCAACAGTCCAACAACCCATACAACTTCTGCCACTACTGCACCTAGGGCTCTATACCTGGCCTCATCAGAGGACCTTGAAAATGTT
>JANTPZ010093989.1:0-10735 GCA_025593235.1 Vachellia pachyceras
ATTCCGCCAAAAACTTCAATGCTCATGAAAACAACACAAAGAATCACTGCCGTCAGAAGCTTTCGCATGGAAGTTGATCGTTCTTTGGAATCCCTGGAGATGGCTCCGGCATCTGAGAACCCACATGGTGCTTCCCCACAAACCTTACTTCCCCCAACAGCCCTTCCACCATCAGAGGTGTGTCCACGAATTTCAATAACTCGTACATCCTGCGAGTTTTGTGCTTCCATCTGGAATACAACACAACTGAATGTTATTTTCTGCAAATTGGTGAAAAAACAACGACAAAACTTAACAGCGGGGAAGGAATAAAACGTTCTTCAAAATCTGATGTAACAAAAGCTTGTGGGTTCCACATTCTGTGGCACAGCGTAACTGTGATATTTTATTTGAACCAGTGTATACATGTGTTCAGATTTGTCAAAACCAACAAGTGTCATAACCCATAAGAGTTCAAGATGAACAAAGGGAGTGGCATAATCAAATCAGAAAAGAACCAGGGCCAGGAAGCTGTCAGTATTATGTGATCAATAGCACAAGCGCATTGAACTTGATCTCTGGGTTGTAAATAGGTACATTTCCTACGTGAAATTCCATCATTTATCATAGAAAGAGTATAAGGGCATTGGTCTATTGTGTCCAATAGCTAAGGTAATATAATATCATATATCTATACCAACGAGTAAATGCTTCAAGAGCCCACATCAAGCACAAACACAGAATTGTAACAGGGCACGAACTTGTTCGCTGGTACAAAATAAAAGACAAACATTTATCCACGGAAGGGCCGAAAAGAACGATTCAGCATACATTCATCAGAGCTTAAGGGCATTTGGGCAAAACAGAAGGGAGTCATATGGTGAAAAATAAACATGAAAATTCGAAAAAATAAGGACTAAATAATTAATCTCACATTGCAACCGCCAGTTACTGGGCTTCAAGCTTGGGATCAATGGTGGTTGGTCCCAAGCTTGAAACTCCAAAGCAGACGCAAAACGAAAAACAGGACAGAATATTCATCACGCCAAAATAATTCAAGAGAACCCTATACGTATTTACGGCGTAAAAGTTTCTTTTTCGAAACAAAAAGGAATGACCGGAATCAAAACGGACAAGATAGAAGTTTGAAAACTCGAATGAGATGGGATAGCGGAAAAAGTGAATGGAAGGACCGTATCAATAAGGACTCCCTCCACGGAACTGCTGGGATTTTGGGGTTTACCTTTGAATTTGATCTTGTTGGATGTGGGTTCCTCGTAGGCTAAGCTAATAGACGCTTTCTTGAATGTTGAATCATGACAGAAGAATCGTTCTTGAATCGTGTCGTATTCACCACTCCATTCAGGTTCGTCTCATTAACCTCCCAGGCATTTGCCTATCTGGTTCGAAGGTCCTTTTATTTGAGAAAATTATAATAAAAGACCTATATAAAAAAGTAATATTTTTTTTGGCCAGAAAAAAGTAATATTTATTTAAAACATCATAGAAAATATAATTGTTTACAGGGTTAATATCATTTTTGCCATTAAAATATACACGTTGGAGCACTGAGTATCCGAAAGTTTTTTTGGGACCATATTCGCCCTGGAAGTTTATAAAACATAACATTTTTCACATGGAGCAACATATTCTTAACAGACGTTTGTCTTCATTCGAAGAAAGCATGTATATTCGAATGAAAGCTTTATATTCAACGTAAAACTCATTCAATCAAATTTTTCTCTAACATTTTAGATTCAATTGAATATAAAAGTCGAGATTCAATCGAATCAGTTTTACATTCATTTAAATCATGGATTTTCTAAACCTTATTTTTTCCAACGGTTTAGAAAGTGGAAAAACGATTTAGAAAATCCATCATTCGAATGAATATAAAACATATTCGAATGCGTTTACTCTTTATAAACGGTTCATAAAGTTTAAATTTTAAAATGTTGTAACTTCTTCATTTCAGCTCCAAATTTAATAAATGACCTATCATTGGAAAGCCCTTTGAGTCTAATTTCAAATAACAAAAGTTTCACAATCATAGAATTTGTGTTTTGAGAGATATGATAAAAAAAATCAAACATGTATCAGGAATACATTTATTCTAGATGTATGTTCAGTTTTTTAATCATATCTCTCAATCCAGATATCCAATTGATTTAAAACTTATGCCATTTGAAACTAGACTCAAAGTGCTTTCCAATGATAGGTCATTTGTCAAATTTGGAAGTGAAATGAAGAAGTTATAACATTTTAAAGTTTAAGTTTTTTAAACCATTTATAAAGAGTAAACTCATTCGAAGAAGTTTTATATTTATTTGAATGATGTTTCAAATCAATTGGGTATCTGGATTGAGAGATATGATCACAAAACTGAACAAAATTGGCAATGCATCATATAATCAATGCATCATTTAATTATACTAATACCAACATTTATTCTTTGATATGACCAAGTTTTTTTATCTGGTTTATTTTATCAATTTCATATTCTTTACCAAAACAAAAATTTAAATTCGTTTCATATTTTATCAAAAATTTGCAGAAAGATCAGGTGATTAAAAATAAAATATTTTGAAATAGTGTTAAAAATTGAAACAATCCAATATAATAATAATAATATTGATGACAACAACAATAAATACATTAATATTGTCTTACTGTTGGTTTTTTTGTTTACACACGGCCAGTTTAAACTATTCTAAATATGCATTAGTAAAATTAATAGGTTAGAAATAACTTATATTTATGAAATTTAAGTTAAGAATAAAAAAACAGAAAACATAAAACAGTTGACGATAAAGAATCATCCTTCACAATTGAAAAAAAAAGCACCCCTCATACTGCTTAGACTTGTTCTCTAATCACCAATGGCTTCCATTACCATATGCCAATATTTACAGTTCATTATCTGATACCTATCGAAATCTGCAACCACTCCTTACCGGCTTACCGATATAGTTTTACCCCTTTTTTATTTTTTATTATATGATCTAACATTCAACTTCAAGCTCACTTATCCGATTTAACGTTGAGAGAGGAAATTCCGAGGTAGGCGATAAGAATAAATCCCGAGAGAAGATTAAGGGCCTGTTTCGTTCGGTAAATCGTTGGAATGGAACCGAAAATTTTCTAGAACGTGCTGTTTGATTGACACTGAAATGGAAAATATATCAATGGGAAATTTTTTATTTGTTTGGGTTAAAATTGTAAGAAAGAGAGTAGAAAAATTATATCAAACGACTATACTGCCCCTAATGATAAATGTAAAATGTTTTTTATAAATATAAGTATTTATTAATAAAAATTCAGCTTATTTATATTTATTCTTTGATATTTAATTATATAATATATATTATTAATTATATATATTAATATATAAGATGTGGTGAAGACACCACATCTTCATCACATTTAAATGCGGTGAAGATGAATAAGGGACAAGAGAGCAAGAGTGTAAAGAAAGGAGGAGAGGGTGTAGGAGGGAGAACGTTGGCACGACATTTGAGCAAGCAAAGGTGAGAGTGAGAAGCAAAGAAGACTAGGGCTATACTGTAAATTTTTAAGGTAGGAAAATCAAATCCCACCAATATGCGTGCAACCCAGTTTCCATTAAAGATTAGAAAATCAATGCTATCGGAATTCTCTCTCCTAAAAAATATTGCAACCAAACAGTTTCGACCAAGGAAAATACCCTATTTTCCTTTTTCACATAGATTTTTCGGCAACCAAATGGCCATAAGGCACGTAAAGAAAGAGAGAAGCTGTAGTTTTAGTTTTTCAAAAAACAAGATATAGGAGAAAATATGGGAATTTTAGTTCAGGAAAATTTAAATTTATATTTTAGAATTATCTTTCTAAATAATTATAGTTTTTGTGGCCGTCTCTGGCAAATATTATTTTATTTTAAATTTTTTATTATAATTTTCCGTTTTTTGGCAAAGTGGACCGGAGGCCCAGATCTACTAAACTATCTAATACACTTCTCCCATGTGACCCCTATGCAGTTCTGAGAAAAAATCAAACATCATCGAAAACGTAAACAAAGTTGGCCAACAAAAGAATATTGTCTTCACTTTATTAAAAAAAAAAACAAAGAACAAAATGTCTTAACTTTTATAAGTATTTAAAGCTCAACTTATGAACCATGTCAGGTAAGCTATTGTGAAGCGAGGGATGAGATGGTAAGACGGTGGCTTAAGATTTAAATTTTTGTTGAAAAATGTGTTTGTATTTAGTATTTAACATTATTTTAAATTAGACTATTTTTAATAGAATGATGCATACTATTAGCAGAAAAATGTAAGGTTCCACTTACTCGAAAAATCATTTTCTAACAAACCAAACACGTTACCCCTCCAATTTTTAATGTGGTTAGGAATTTAATTAAGAAAAAAAGTAAAATATTACTTTATAGTCAACTTTTTTAAATAAACTAATTTAGATTATACATATTTTAAAATACTTATATATATTATTAGATTATATATTAGCTTATAAATCAATCGGTTAGTTCGAAAGAAAAGTAATAAATATATTAATTTATGTAGCTTTATTAATATCTCAGAAAAGTCAACTAGAATTTATATTATTTAATGAAGGTAGTTTAATTAAATAATTATGGTTGATCTCTGTAAAATGTATATATATACATATAAAGTTATACCATATATCAATTTATAAATTAAATAAATTAGATAACATAAAATTAGTAAGAACCAAATACAACTCTTACTAACTCTTATATTTTGAGAAAAAAAGAGTGAAAACTCTAATTTTCAGTTTTGTTGGCGTATGTCACTTATGCAGCTTCCACTAAATCTTATTTTTGTCAAGAGAAAAAGAATTGAGAAAGATTAATTTTTAATCCCGTCGGGAAAAAATTAATTTACACGTCATGGGCATATGATGACACATGCATGCATCTAGACAATAGGCATGCATGATGCAATGGTGAGGGAAAATAGTAATTTCCAGCCCCACAATCAACCTGCCTGCCAAAAACAGACTCCTCCTATGTTAACCGCACACCTTCTAAAAAGAAGCATCACTCAACAGAAAAGGGGAAGATGAAGACAGCATGCTTGTAAAGTTTTGGAAATTGGACTTATGATGCAACTAGTTAAAAATCATATGTGTTGAAATGAATGGCAAGATTAAATTTTTAAAGAAAAGGTTGACCGTGGCCGCAGCTTTTAGTGTGTGTTTGGGAATGTGTTGGAAGAAAGGAGTTACGTATTCTGATATGATTTAATGATTTCGAGATGGTTTTATAGATTTCAAATTTTTTTACGGATTTTAAGATGCTTTTGTTTTGGTTTGAGCGTACCATTAAGAAAAATTGTTTCAAATTTATTTTGTATATTTACCCTCTGCATCATAAACTATATTAAAAAAAACTTTTACAGCTAATTCAAAACGAAGTTAAAAGAAAATTCCTCGGCAAGTAAGGAAAATCTTCATAAATCATACATAACTTTGATTAGATTGAATGTAACATTGTCAATGACTTGTGACGTATTAGTATGAAAATTGAAAATTCTATGTAATTAAAAGACACAGATTTAATAATCCTGTTTATAAACTTAGATGGCTAGCATTTTCTCTTTTAAATGGAAGAGATAATCAAATTTCACGTTATGCTAATGTATCTCTGCAATTTTGTGCTGCGTGCGTGTGTGATGATGTTGTTTTTAATGCTACTGAAAATCCTACATTTCTATTGAAAAGTAATTATATTGTATTTAGCGATTTATCCTTATTTATCAACCATGACCATGTTTTTTTGGGGAATAATTGGGGAAAAATCCCATATTGAGAAATTAATTGCAAAACGGAATATGCTCAGTTGCACGTGTGAAAGCTCAACGCAAAATGAGATATGCTTTATCACACATGTGGAAGCTCATTGTGATAGCTCAACTGCATATATGAAAAATGTCCTATTTTACAATTAATTTTTAAATGGATGACTTTTCCCTAATTCTCCTTTTACTTTTTTTAATAGACATGTGTATCCTTTGATTAGAATAAATTATGTTGGATACTAAATACGAGAAACTCTTCATGGGAAAATTCGAACTTCTAATTTACTACGCTCCCGAGATTGGCCTCTTCACTGATCGCAGTTTTAATTTTTTTGACAGTGCGTGTTTATTTGAATGGGCTGGACCGGACATTATCTTGGTTTGGGGCCTGGGGAAGTTGGGCCACCCTCTCAAGGCCTTGGGCAGTTGGGTTGGATTTTCTTGGAAGGACTTAACAATGCATTACCGTTCACCAACGGCTGGTTGGATCAAGTGGTAAACGGTTTGTTTCAGCTTAAACAAGGTCTCCAGTTTGAGTCCTTGTGTATACAGCAGCCACCGTTAGGAGAATCACCCACCATTTTCAGGTGCGCGACGCGGGTCGGGTTCGAACTAGTTGGAGCGAAGCTCCGGTAAACCGGACGGGAAACAAAAAAAATGCATTGACGTTCAATTCAATTTTTGTTTTATTTGTTAAATACATATACTCTTTTCACAGGGACAATCTTTGAGTTACTGTGAAATACTAAATGTAAACATATTTTTAAAATTGAAATTCATTTGCCGCATCTAGTCACGTCCTTTTCTATTCACCTGCTTTTGGTCTTCTCCTTTTAACTTAAAAGCATCTCAGCATATAGTAGGGAATATATAACTATATATCTTCCACTACAAGCCAAGTTTTGCAGAAAAACGAATGGAGTTCATAATTATATCATAAACTCGTTTCTTGTTAAGTTAATTTCAAGTTATGAGTCCAGTTAATATATATATATATAGGTTGAAAGATCATACGTTGAAAGGCTTAATTACACTCAGTCGAATCAAATAATACTCGAATTAGACTCTATAATATCATACATACATGTGTGATAAATATATTGGAAAGATAGATTCAAAAATGATGAAGCGTTGTTGGGGTGCGCTATCACCAACTGGTGTTTTGGTTGTTGACAGCAAGATTGAGCCATAAGCTCTGACTTTAAACTTTTATTAGAGCATCCTCGTTCCAATCACCAGCCATATCATCTTCTCTCTTATATCACGAATCCGATTCCTACATGCACTGCTTCTGCTCCTCTCTCTCTCTCTCTCCATGTTTCAAATCTCTCTCTCTCTCTCTATATATCCTCCCCCTCTCACACGCAACTTCCAAGTGTAAGTTTTGAAATGGTTGATGTTGATATAAGGGTAAAAAAATATGTGTAAGTAGTATTCGTTTTCAAGTTTTTAGATTGCATTTTTGTTTGCTGCATGGTATCCGGAGCTTCTTCCTGACTAATCCGGATCCGACCCACGTAGTGCATCTGAAAATGATGGGTGAGTCTCCCAATGATGGCTAAAAAAAGTTTTAAGATTTCAAATACTGTTCTTATGGGAAACACATAAAGTCACAGCAATGGACTTATATTCTAAAGAATACGTGTTTTTTAGCTGAGTTGTGACACTACGAATCATCAGATTTCTAACATTAATAGCTTTAACAATAGTTAACATTAATTTAATATTTTAGATAATTATTTGATAAAATATGATATGAAAACAATCGTATCGTTATCACAAAAACATGTAATGGGCAGTTATTATTTGTTTTTCCCCCTAACTCATCACTTACGGCAACCATTATAAGAAGAAGAGTTTGATGTCATTAGATTAGAGGGCCCCCACACATAATAGTGATTAGTGATGTTTGGTAATTAAAGAAAAGCTCAACGATAATGCAATATGCAGTATTAAAGAAAAGTGAGTTGTAACTTGTTTTTGGAATTTGGAGAGAGTGAGTCCATCGGGTCATCAAAGTTATTCTCTTGGTTTCAAACTTTCTCCTTTTTGCGTTTACCCCTCTCTCTATCTGTCTGTCTCTCTCACAAGTCAATTTTTGTGCGCAAAAGAATAAAAATTCGTTTATAACTTTTACAAAATTTGAGATAAGACTTAGATTTTGAAGAATATATCTAGAAATAATAGCTTTTACGGATTCTAAGGTAAAACCTATGTTTTGAAAGGTAAGTGTTTGAGAAGTTATTACGGAGTTTAAAACAAAAAGTAAGTAGGAAATATGAAGGAGAAAGAAAGAAAAAATAGAGAAAATTTAATAGAACAGAGGGTGTGATTTGACAAAAAAATAAATTTTTTAAAATCTATGTTTTAAATCAAAGTCTTGTATTCAAAATAACATTTTTAAAATTTTTTTACCTGAACAAAACTTAGATTTTGATTCAAAACTTATATTTTTATCATAAAATCTGTTTCATGACTGAGATCGCCATATACACACTATGAGCTTATTTGAGAAGGCCGTTTGCCTCCCCAAAATCCATTCCTGCGCTTATCAAGATAAAATTCGTCTCATATATTTACCTCGAAATTTATGATCGTTATCCCAATAGACTTCCTAAACAAGCCCTATATTATTTATTCACTTCAAACACAAACTTCAGATTTTTTTAGCTCCCACAAGATCAGAGGCAATGATTTAATGAAACCCTACATATTCTCCGCGTAAACTTTAAGCTCCAGCACAACAGATATAGCTACATTCAACACAGAGCCCTTCTGAGCCTAATTATTAATTAATTATTGATTTACGTGCACATACTAATAAACTAAAAAAAGACAACAGAGAGATAAATTAAAGCTGGTTCTAACAGGTGTTCAAAAAAAAAGCTGGTTCTGAATCTGAAACGAGGTAGATTACACTTATTAGAGAGACATGCATGAATCATCAATACAAGTAAGTTTCAGAATTCAGATATCTACAACACAAGGTGGATTTGCGAGCAATGGAACCTGACCTACAAATCCCTTCTTCAGACCCATCAGAAGGTCACACTTCACGTACATTCCATAGTGCCCTGTTCGTATGGCTCCGGCCTTCCACCGCAGCCTCCCCTGAACCACCACTCTCACTCCCACCACTCCGCAACTCTCGTCCGCCGCCAGTCCGTTTGACACCTCTGCCGACACCGGCACTGGTGATCCCCCGATCATAGGCGACACCGACACCTCACTGTGCCGATCCTGGTACAGCGGCGGCAGCATGATCGGCGCCGTGATCGCCTGGTTCCTGTACGACACGAAGGCCGAGAGCCTGTCGCAGTGGATTGAAACTCGCCGGTTCGGGTTTCTGATGTGGATGGTGAATTGGAGTGTGGTGGTGAGGAAGGGCGGCGCTGTGGCGTTGAAGCCATAGACGGCGGCGCCGATGACGGTGAACCTGGGCTTGTGGGGTCGGTAGACGAACCAGAGGACGAGGAGGGTGATGCCTACTAGAAGGAGGAAGATTGTGATGCAGGAGCAGAGGGCTCGTTTGGGAGAGTGAGACCCGTGATCTTTGCCGGCCATGCAGTGCTTCACGTCCGGGAAGCGGCGGCGGCGGTGGTTTTGGAGCTGGCATGGAGGGCTCTTTTCCGCCATGGGAGAAGCTGATTGCGTAGTTAAAGGAGTTTTGGAGGGTAAGCTAATGAGGACGAAGGAAAGTGTAGAAGCTGAGGAGGGAGGGAGAAATGGTTGAAGACTATAAAGGACCAGAAAAAGAGATAAAGCGAAAAAGGATTCGATGGGTCTAATGGGAGAGAGTTAAGTCTCTCTCTTTTCGAGATTATGAATGAAGGATAAAAGATTACTACTAATTAATCTTTTGATCTCTTAAATGGATTAGTGTTTTGAAGTTCTTTTCTTTCTTTCTTTTTTCTGCCTTCTGCTTTATTTCTCTGTTTTAATGCTTCACTTTGCTTTTTGTTTTCCATTGAAAGCATTTCATTTTCCCTTGATTGCTTTTGCTGAGAATAATATGCTTTTGTTCCTTAATTCATTTCACACTTTGAGATAAGGCATGATGACGCCAATCTAGCTATATTCTATAGAATGATGATGAAGTTTTTGGTGTAAGATATATATATATACACACAAACTAAAAAAATCAGAACATCTGGATTTCTTGAATATCATTGTTTTTTAAGTAGCAGTTTATTTAGCCAAGGGTTCCAAGTGATGTACTGTATCATCCAAAAATTTCATATAAATATTACTGATTGCTGCCCAGTGGCAAAGGAAGAAGGAAGAAGATAAAGCCAGGGTCGCGCACAATATATATATATAATATATATATATATATATATATATTTATGTCTGCACCCTTCCAAACAGCTTTAAGGGCTTGTTTGGAAGCCCAGTTTTGAAAACCTAGGTTTCAAAACCTAGGTTTGAAACCTAGGTTTTCTCTTTCATACTCTCTTTTTACTACTTTTTTTCTCTTTTCTCTTTCTTACTTTTTTTCTCTTTCTCTTTTTTACTTTTCTCTTTCCTATCCACTCTTTCTTACTTTTTTGCCTCGGAATCCGTAAAATTTATAAATCACTTTTCAAAACCTAGGTTTTACTTCGGAATCTGTGAAACCTAGGTTTCAAATCTGGTTTCCAAACAAGCCCTAAATAACCATATTGGGAGTGTATCAAGATCCTCCGCAAGCTATACAAAAATAACAAAATACGTACAATACAAATATATATACGTACATGTGTGTGAGAGAGAGAATATGTAATAATAAAAAAATTTACGTACTTGAAGGAATTCTAAAAATCCCATGCCATCATCAGTCCAATAGCCCCATGCATCATTAAAGTGACCGGGTCTTTGTTCCCATGGTCCAATGCTATCTTTCCATCTAAATGCATTTCTGAAATTAAATCCTTTAACATAAGTACCACCTGATACATGAT
>JANTPZ010093990.1:0-14847 GCA_025593235.1 Vachellia pachyceras
TTGACACTTGCCATTAGCAAGAAAAGGTGTCTATGAACAGAATAGAAAGTAAAAGATGGCTGTTTATGGAGACAAAATATCAATAAATTGTGAATTATATTTCTCTATACTTTATGTTTGGGCTCAAAATATGATGTGTTGTACCTTGTACAAGATGCATTCGGGCAATGAAGGAATTGACTCTTCCACGAAAAACTTCTCTTTCCTCTTCCCACCATTTCTCCTTTTCCTTGTCATTTCCTTCAAGGCCTTCACTTCCTTCCTTGTACATCAACAGTTTCCAAGTTCTTTCTGTTTCTGGGTCTAGATCCACTTTAGGGCGTGGTTTACGTTTTTTTGTGAAGTCAAACCCCTCATATGGAACAACTGAATGTTCTGCCTTATATAAGACAATTGCACTTTGTTCATCCATTCTTGATATACTGTCCCCAAGGTTGAGATCTCTGAGTCGACAAATGATCTCGTCAATTGGTGTAGGATAGATTTTGTGGAGTGCATCTGCAAAAAGAAAAAGAAAAGAAAGAAAGAAGAAACATTATTTGTACGCAAAAGTCCTCCTGAAGAATCCCCTGCTCAATGAAATTTACATCACCTGAGCTTGCAAGGCCATCACCAACATAGTAGCTTGATCTCTCATCAGTCAAACATGTTTGAGATTTATTTTTTTCGTTTCTTCGCCCTTTTTGTGAACCAAGTTTATTTTGAGTTTTCCTCCTCTTTTGAGTTTTCAATACATTTTTATGCAGAGGGGTGCCTTTATAATTTTCATCCACTTGGAAAACCTCTTGGTGCAATGAGGAAGAATCAAGTGGATTTGTTGTAGAGACATATAGCTTCTCATTAGCATGGCAATTTTTTCTCTTCGAGCTGCTTCCTTCAATGCAATTGGACAAAATGTTTGGCGCAAAATGAAGGATATTTTGGGACATTGGAACTATCGTCCTTGGAGAGAACTCTAAAATTGTCAATGATTGCAAGAGAACATTGCTAGTTCCATCTACATGGAAACATTGCTCCGAGCATCCTGGGTTTCTTTCCTTGCATAATCCAGCATTGCCTTGAGCTGGACCTTTCGCAGTCCCTAACAAGTTATTAATATGCATATTTGCATTGGCTGACAAGGCTACGTTTGCTTGCTCTTTCCATAGGTATTTGTCACTTGGCTTTTGGTGCAATAAAAAGGTGCCATCTTCTGTGCTTCTGGGTTGCTGTTTTTCAACTGTAAATCCATCCTGCTTGTTGAGAAGCAAAGCTGAGTTTGTATCATAGCATATACTCGTTGGACTGAGCAAACTGTTTCGTCCCTGGCTCTCCTGATGATCAACTGTTTTGTTCTGGTCTTTGCGTATATTCTCTTCTAAATCAAAATTTAGAGCTTTTCTGCAAGATTTTCTAGTTGCAGTCACAGAACCTAAAGTCTCTATAAGATTAGCTTGTGGTGTCGCTCCTTCTTTTGAGACATTCTTTCTTACATACTTCCTTTTTTGGGGTGGATTCTCCTTAGATCCTCCCTTCCTTCTAGTTTCATGATTTCGAGTTCTTTTGTTCTTGCCTTCTACAACTACCTTTGGCCTATGTTTTCTTCGTTTAGGTGGTTTCTGCTCAGGTGTCTTATTCAGATCAATATCAAAGCCATTTCCACCACGATGATCATTTTCAGAACCGTCATTTTTGTTGTGTGATGTAGAAATTGCTGCAGATGTATCAACAATATGCTGTAGAAGTCCATCGCAATATTCATGGTGCTCATTTTCTGTGGATGCCACCAAGTTGTCTAGCCTGTCTGTTTTCTGAATTTGACTTTCAGCTGCATAATTCATAGACTGGTTGTCTGTGAACTTATTCATGTGATCCATTGTTCCCGGTACTGAGTGGAACGAGTTGGTGAAACTAAAGACATCATCAGCTTCTGTGACATATGCAGAGTTTTGGTCACAGTTGGGTCTGCAAGGTATGTAAAAACCACCTGTGAAAGTAGTCTTAGTCATTCATCAATGAGTTGCAAAAAAATTATAATGGATGCAGCAAGGCGGCATTGTTTGGGCAACAAGAAGAAATGGAGTGATTTGTTTTTGTAACATTGAAATCTTCATGACTGCTTTTCATTGTAGTTTACCATTAAACTTGTGGGAGACATATCAGTTTCACATAATTAAAATCTACATAAAAAATAGGGAGAGTAAAAATCAATTACATTCCTTGTAAGGTTTACAATTTCAAGGCTTTCTATGTTTTTCGATAATTTAAAAAGCACTGATCAGTGTTTTAAACAAGAACGTGTTCATCTGGGTTTCCATAAATGCCAACTGATGCTGACGACATACCCTTTTTTCTTTCTTATGGTCGCATTTCAGCAGACACTTCAACTACCGTAATTAAAGTATAGATGAGGTTTCCCCTGAATTAATTGATATGAAAAGGATGCACGTAAATTTATATTTTTATGCACACTGAAAATGATAGATTATGGATCATAAAGATTCCCCAGGTATTTGCTTCACAGTTAAATGCTCAATGCTTCAGGGGAAAATCTTGCTTAAAATGTTATTAGAATAGATGACATGAAATTGAAAATTACCACATTTCCAGCTGTCAAACACATATTCCTTCAAACTAGAAGAATAATAGAAAAGCATTTTCGCCAATAGCTTAAAGGATTTCTCTTCCCCCAATAATTGTTTACTTAAAATTTAAATTGCAGGGAAAAATTTTAAAAATTAGAAAAGGGGGGTGAAGTTACCGTGGGGTATCTCTGTCTCAGACAGGCTACTATTCAGGAGGCTTGAGAATGAGCAGTGAGTGTCATTGTTCAGAAAACTGTATAAGTCGCTGCTGTCACATTCAGAATTCCTATTTGGGACCAAAAGATTTGCATCTGTATACACTGTATCTGAATCGGCATAGTTCTTGTTTCCATTGATAGTGAAACCATCCGCATTGATATCTCTCCCATTACTTCTTGTGTGAGGAAGAAATTTTGGTAGCACTGGCGTTCTCACTCCCATGCCTATACTTCCACTCAAATTCCTTTCAGCATAACCATTGTTGCTTGCATTTTTCATGAAGAGAAGTTCCAAAGTATTTGATCTGTCGCTGTCAAAGTCCACATCAATGTGATTGATGACACTGGCTCTCTCAGAAGAACCCCTGTCAAAATAATTATACCCTTCAGTTTGTCCTACTAGACGGACATTTTGATCAAGCCCATTACAATGCAGCATCTCTTTCATGTAGCCATTTCCAGGAACAGTTAACTTATTCAAATTTCCTTCAACCATTCGATTTTCCTGCCAGCCAGCTGATATTGTATCCGTTTTTATTTGAACTGGCTTCTCAGGGGTGACAGGCACCCAAGAACCATTCATCTGAGCCCGTTCCTCTTCCAGATTAAAGAGTTTTCCACCCAAGTTCATCATTGAAATCCTGGAAATTACAGACAATATGACAATTCAATGTTTCTTTTACTGATGCTTGATGTATTTATGATTAGTCTGATACCATGTTAAAATTAAAAGGTACAAGGTTAAGAAACAACTGTAAAGTGTAGAGCTTATTGTAGTATTGTACTAATAGGTTTTACAAATCAAGAGAAGGGTTCAAAAGTATGACATAACAGCATAGATAGATTTTCCTTGTTGATCATATGAAGCAGCCAATATAGCTTAGGGTTTCTGCCCCTTCAAGCTAGGCAAGGCGGCAAGCTTCTAAATTAGGGGTGTTAAGATGCCAAGCTGAAAGTACCCAAACAATTTCATTCCCAGAAAAAAGGCACCCCCAACCATGTCAGTTATGAATGAAATATTTTCAAGGAGATTGACTATATAAACAAATGCATGTCAGGTATGCTTTCTACATTTGCTTTTCACAAACACACACGCACGCACGCACGCGCACGCGCACACATCGTTCAACGTCTACCAGGACGTTCAATGTCTACCAGGACAGGCATGTACAATATCTGACTGCAAACAAGCATAATAATTGAATTCCAAACTAAACAAGGAAAAGATAAATATTCAACATTGATTATATCAGGTTAATAAGCATGCTCTGAAGAACCAACCACCAATAGCCGATAGAATATCTTAACGGAAGAGAACGCAAAAGATCTCACCTACTATGTGTTGCAATGTCCTCAACTTTTTGAGAATGAAGAAATTCCAGAGCTTATGTTGAAAATGGAATATGCAATAGATGCAAAATGCTGCAGATTCTACAGTAATTCAGACTCAAATCAGCCACTTAGCTATATTCTGCTGGAGGTTGCAGAAATTCCAACGCATGCATCAACTTCTTTGTTTAATCCCATTGTGTAATCCAAAACCTGCCTAAGAGCCCTGAACACATTTCTCACCATTGCGACAGATTTTGGAGAAAGAAGGAAAAAACCCCCTCTCACTCATGGCTCATTCAATAAATTCATGATTTAAATGCTGGGAAAGTGAACAGCTTTGATATTCTCCCCCCTCTTCGGGTGGGAATGTTGGCCAACACACAAAACCAAATGAAAAAATCAAGGGTGATTAGGAATGTTACTAAATTGACTGATTAAAACCCTGTATTGAATACAAAGGATTTTTGGAATCTTTGACATGAATGATCATATCAAACACTTTCTGGGTTCTGCCTATTTTCTACCAATTAAGCTTTCCAACTTAACTAGTAGAGGAAATGGGATTAGAGAATAAAATCTCTTGCAGCTAAGCTCACCGATCCAGGGTGAGTCGTCTCACAGGGCATAGTCAATGACGGAATTAACAAAGTCAGTCTTTTAGAGAGAGAAAGAAGACGGGTGAAAGGAAGGAGAGAGATTGGGGAGGGAAGAAGGAAAGAAACCTACCAGATCGGATGCTTACAAATATTTAATTAATATTAAAAGTACTTTTTCTTTTGGTTTGGAGCCCTCTGTGAGTATGAATTGGGCAAATCCTCTTCTTCCTCCGTTGCTTTTTATTTTCCCCCCCTTATTCTCGGGACACTCCAAAACAACCCCAAACGGTACCAAAAATTAAAATAAATTTATATAGTAACATATTTATATATATATATTTATATAATAAGTATAGTTTTATTTCTTTGTTTAGTAATAAGTATGAAATAAAATAAGAATTTTACCAACATCTCATGTTGTGTTTGGATAGCGTGTTACAAACCCCAAAAGCCATTCATACGCTTGTCGAGACAAAATTCCTCTCACATATTTATCTTGGAATCTGTATCCGTTTTCCCAACGGAATATCCAAACACACCCTCAGTCTTTTTGGTTGGAGCACTTTGAGTATGAATTGGGCACTCTTCTTCTGCTTCCGTTGCTTTTATTTTTCTCCTTTATTCTCGGGCCACACCAAAACAACTTCAAACGGTACCAAAAATTAAAATATAGCAATATTTTTTTTTTTGAAAAATATAGCAATATGTTTATATATATATTGATATTGATATTTTAATTTTAACTTTTTTTTATTAATGAGTATAAAATAAAATACAATTTTTCCTTAAAAACATAAAATACACTGATTATTATGTTTTACAATTTGCTGTTTTCAAGGCATTGATGGTATAGATCAAAATTGCTAAACCTTGCTCTTATAGATATTGGCATGTTTAAAACAACATTTTCAAAAGTCAAACATATGTTTAACAGTGTTTTTTTTTGTAAAACGAGATAATTTCCTCCACATATTTATCTCGAATTACGTAAAAGTACTTCTTTACCGTGTTTCCAAACGGGCACACTATTTCATTACATGGCTCATAAATTGATTTAATATTTGGTGAAGTTTCACAACTTCTCATTTAAGTTTGAATATTAATTAATGGGCAAGATTAGGAATGTATTCTCTACCATTTTAAATATATAATACTTTCTAGAAGAAATTAATTAAAACATAATATAAGTTACTTAACAAGTTATAAATGAAGTTTTGTAGATATTAATTATACTATAATTCCCTAAGTAATGACTTGAAAAGTTTAATGCAGTATCTCTTGATACTCTTGGATAAGGGTAAAGTTAAAGAATGTTTTATTTTTTGAACAGAATTAATGAATAAGTGGTATGGGTAAATTCATGTTATCCATTAACTATTTTAGATGTTGGTGTGGACATTATATGTTCAAATGTTAACCCACTGAATTTAAATTTTTAAAATTACAGGGATTGACACAAAAAAAAAAATCCTATTTAATATTATGTTTCTATTTTGTAGGAAACGGCGATTAATATTGTCAAACAAGTGATAAAGTAATTACTTTTTTTTTATAAAAAGAATAGGGGTTACATTGGATGCATATCTGTTGAATAAATTAGGCACATTTATAGGAATTTTTGTGTATAGATAAAGAAAAAAGCTAATTCAAGTTTATCTAAATAAATTGAATCCCATTAAAATCGTTCCAAGTTTGACTAATTTAGAAATTTATTTTAGGATGATCTTCCATTCTATATTTAAGAATTTGTTTTATTTTTAATGAGTAAAATATGAAGTAAAGCATGAAAATTATATTTTTTTATGTTAAAGTATACTTTTAGTCCTTTATATTTATGTCAGGTTTCACTTTAATCCTTTAAGTTTAAAAAGCGCACTTTTAGTCCCTCAAATTTAACACCGTTAGTCTCTCTTAACGGAAATTGCTGACTCATTAAACTTAACGCTACTATTTTAAATCTTTTTTATTTTACACAATTTAAAATATTAAATTTATTATATTATTAAATTAAAATTAAAATATGAGTGTGCTTTATCAACGCTTTATTGCATAGTTATTAATTAAATTTGATGAGTCAACAATTTCCGTTAAGAGAAACTAACGGTGTTAAATTTAAGGGGCTGAAAGTGCACGTTTTAAACTTAAAGGACTAAAATAAAATCTGATGTAAATATAAAAGACTAAAAGTATACTTTAACCTATTTTTTATAACTAATGGTTGGATAGGATAACATAATAGAGAATAATGCGTGCTTTTCCCTGATTTTCAGTTTTATGATAAGTTTTTTCTCTCTAATTTATTTGCTGGCTATAATTACCTATGATTGGTTATTTCCGATGTGACAGGATCGTACTCTTATTCCAACAGACTGGGATGACTATATTAAAATATTTTAAATAAAATTAATTGAAAATATAGTGTATTTACATATTTTTAAAATTCTATATATATATTTTTAACATGTATACATCCATGGCAAACCTTAGGAATGAAGTGATGACCATCATGTCAAAAATTTAAACTGTGTGTATTTGAAAAATTTATTGGTAGAAATGAGTTACAACTTTTGAAGTAATTTTTACATATTTCGATATGGTTTATCTAAACTTACGTGCACCATTGGGAAAAATGAATTCTCAAACTAGCACAGTACTGATAATAGGGGTGCACATCAATTCCTTTAAACCAAATTGGACATAGATGCATTAGTTTCCTACGACTTTGTGGTCCACCTGGCTAACCCAATCCACACTTCTTAGACCCCATAGCATCATTTCATCCTTCTTAAAATTGGGATTTGAATCGATGTAGGCTCTCATACCAAACATTAGGAAAGAAACACCAACCAGCTTTTGACACAATGGTTAACATTTTATTCCCAAGCCAAGTCTGGATATAAAAATATACTACATTCGGTTATTCATATAGGAGCCAATTGATATTTTTAGTGGATTAATAAATTATTTAAAAGTATTTTTTATATTTATTATTATATTATATATTAGTTTATAACTCAAATAATTCATTTAAAAAAATAAAAATAGTTTAAAGTAATGTATCTAAATTTCTTAATCTGTAGAATAAAAGTCAATTGCTCTTGTATAAGTATAGATCACAGTATACTTTTATGATAAAAAAATTCTACTTAATTATAATGTTTCTAATTCAAAAATTTATAATTTATTTTTTGCATTTTCAAATAACTTAGTCGATAAGCCTCCGTTGATTTAGTAATAGTTAAATATTAAAAATAGTTAGTGAATTCTTGTTACTACTTACTAATAGCTAATTATGTAATGCACTTATTAATTATTATAACTAGCTATATATGTTTTAATTTTTAAATTAATAAATCTAAAAACTTGTATAATTCATATGAACCACAGACTCCAAAAACTCTCCTTATTCTTGTTTTCCTTTTATCCTCCTTTTCTCTAATCATGGCATTTCATTTCATGACATGATATAAACAACCAATTTACTACTATTTTAATGTTCAACACGAAGAGAAAGAGGAAATTACTTTCTTTAGACATAACGACAAAGTAATTGTAAGTAGGTTACTTCTAGCTTTTTGATGAAATAAATAGTCCGGTTAGAAAAAGGGTAAGAAGATGATGCGGAGAAGATGTTGTAATCCATATGAACCATGTGGATCGATATATCCCACTTCACTATTTTATAAACTTTATATTATTTAAGATCACTTCTTTCTATTTAGAATTCAATAATCTAAGAAAATTGTAACTTTCTAACAATAATCACTTCTTTCTATTTCATTTTATTGAATAAATTTATTTGATTGTTTAAATTTTAAATTCTTTCTTGTAATTACATTAACCTCCTATGTGCCATTTAAATTTAAATTTAAAATTTTAAAAATCCGTACTTTCTTAACATATTTTCTATTATTTTTGTCTGAATTTATTTGTTGAGTCGTTTAACTTTTTTATATTTTAGTTTTTCAATTTTTTATGAGTTTGAAAAATTATCATTCCTTTATTTATGGTATATAAAGGACAACCAGGTTAACTCAATCCTGCACTATTATGTTAGTTTCTCATATATTTAATATAAGAGTTAGTTGACATTTATTAAAAAAATTAAGGAAGTCAAATACATTACTTTAAAAGTATCGTATTACATATTGATTCATAAGCCAGATATTTTTTTTTTGCCAAAATAAGTAAGATAAATTAGTTTAGAAAAATATTATATATATAGAAATGCTTGAAATAATGTATTTAACTTCATTAATTTTTTAAAAGATCAAGGTTACAATACATCCAATATCAAGAAATATTTTTCTAAGTGTATCTGATACCTTAAAATATTTTGTGGTGCACCAAGCACCCTCAGTACGTTTTAGGTGGATCTAGTGCCCTAAAGTGCTTTCTATATATATCCAATACCCTGAAATATTTTTTAGATGCACCAACATTAAGGCATAAAAAATACTTTTCGTTTCTAGCCGCAAATAAAGATACTTCGGGTATTCAATGCACAACAAAATATTTTAGGGTACTGAATACATATGATAAAGTACTTTAAAATCCTCGGTACATCTTAACACAAGAGATTAACTAACTTTAACATCAAAGAAAGTGGATGAAGCTAATATAATATATCATCATATAATTCAATTACTCGTTAGTTTTATCCTAATAAATAATGATGTATGCAATCTTTCAAGGTATATCCGTCTATTCAGGTCCAAAAAAAAAAAGTATATCCGTCTATTAATATAATATGTAATTAATTTTGCATGTCAAATCGATTCAAAAGTGCTACATAGTTGGATCAAGATCAATCTTGATTATTGCACTTAATTAATTTTGCATGGCACCCTCTCCAAATTTTTTTTTAAACTGGCCCCTCTGGCCCATTTTTTTTGCAGGATTGGGCCTCTGTGGCCAAAAAAATTTCGGATTGGGCCTCTCTGGCCCAACCCTTTTTTTGTTTTTTTTCGGGTTGTTATTTTATTTTTTTGATTCTGAAAAAAATAATTTGAAATGGTCCAGACCAGATTCGAACCCACGACCTCGCTGTTGCAAAACGGTCACCTGACCACGCGGGCTAGGCCGCCTTTTTCAAATCAAATAACAGAAAAATATATTTAAATAATTAAAAAGGAACATTTCCAGCTGTCGGGTTACCCTACCCGACCCGTTTCTCGGCCGCCGACCCGTTTTGCCTCTCTCTCAGCCTCCGCCGTCACTGTTCATCCCTGTATATAATTTTTTTTCAACAGATTACTAGTCACCCGTTGCGCTGATGTGTTTTTCAGCCATATCTTCGCCGTTCGACGTCCGTTTTTCGCGTTCTAGGTGTCTATTTCTTCGTTTCGATGAGATCTAACAATGGGAGCTCTTTTGGAGCCTAATTCTTTCTCCTTTTCTAAAAAACGTGATGGAACTCGCAAGTCGTTTTTCCTCCGTAACTCCGTCGTCCGGTGTCTGTTTTTCGCGTTCTTGGTCTCCACGTTCTTGTCTTGAAGAGATTTGAACTATGGATATATTTTCTAAGCCTAGAGACGTTGTATTCCAAGAACCCATATCTGCATCTCCGTTTACGGGTTCGCTTTCCTATTTCGTTTTTCGTTTTCATCGTTTCGGTTTAGAGGCATATGATTTCATACCAAATATACACATAAATCACATATATGCTTGAAATCTGAACCGAAAAACAAAACGACATGCTATACAGGAAAGCATTAGACATGCATACACATATATCTTAATGAAACATGCTTGTAGAAATTCATAAACAGTGAGTAATTGCCATAAAGCATAGTAAGCAAAAGATCATAGTAAAGGACATACTTTAATCATATACTCAAATTTTCATGATTAAAATAACAATAATTCATATTTGTGCGGAAGAGAAATGGCTCAGGAACCTATAAGCTCTGATACCACTGAAGGATTTCGGGCGTACCTAGAGATGCCGAAGTACGAATCTGCAGATACCCACGGGGAATTCGGATCACAATGGTGGATCCAAACACAAGACACAGTAAAAGCACCGAAGGCAAGAGGAGAGGAGATGAGAGGATTCTCTGAAAGAGAAAAGGAAGGGAGAAAACTTGTTTTCTCTATGCGTTTTGTCTGCCGTCGGAGCCACTTTTTTTACCCCTTTTGTAACTTCCCACTAGGGTTTAGGTTTACGCATTTGACCTAGCCCATGGACTTGGGTCTAATCCATCAAGGGTGGCTCATATTCCAACATTAACTTTGTGGTCTTGCAGTTGGAAGACTGCAACCGCTATAAATGTTATGTTTCTTGCATGTTGAAACATATATCGTTAGATATTTCTTAAATGTCTTCAATCAGTTTGGTTCATTGCACGTTATGTTTCTTAATTAAAAAAATATAAACCCCCTAAGGTTTCAACATAATGGCAAAATGATACAAAATAAATGAAGACAAGAAATTGGGTGGCATAAAGGAGGGCCAAGAGGGGGGAACAAATGAAAAAGCATGCATCTAATATGGTAACTCAAAAAAAAAAAGTACCTAATTATATTAAAATTGGTCACAATTAGGTTTGAGTAAATCATATAAATAAATGATTCTCTTTGCTTGCACATATTGTTTCTTGTTGAGTAGTGAGCTATCACCCGCTTCCTCTTAGTTGCTCACAATCTTCCACGTTGAAGCATCCTTCTCCCTTCATCTTTTTATAAGCAATTGCCTTTATGATTTTACATATATTTCACCTCTCTCCCATAATTCATATTTTTAACCGATACAGTACCCGTTTGGAAACGCGGTAAAAAAGTACTTTTACGCAAATCGAGGTAAACATGTGGAGGAGATTATTTTATTTTGCTGAAAAACACTATTAAATGTGCATTTGAATTTTCTAAACATTTCGCCAGACAATCCCATATTGAGGGTTTGTTTGGGAACCAATTATAGAACCTAGGTTTTATCTCAAAACCGAGATTTTGTCGAAGTAAAATTTTTTTTTCCAAAAGCTATTTTGGTCACAAAACCTCAGTTTGAAACCTAGGTTTTCTCTTTTATACCTTTTCTTTCTTTCTCTTTCCTACCCACTTTTTTGCATCGGAATCCGTAAAAGCTAATAACTTTCCAAACATAAATCACTTTTTAAAACCTAGGTTTTGCCTCGAAATCTGTAAAAGCTATTTTCCAAAATCTATTCTATAAAACCTATGTTTTACTTCATAATCTGTAAAAGCTATTTTCAACCTCACATCCAAACAAGCTCTGAATCTACTTCACTTTAATTGAAAGTATCTGTTGGAGATCCAAACTAATTTAGACCATCAAGTGTTTAACACTGCTGTATTTTTAACGCTCAAATTTGGTCTCAGCCTTTGATTAATCAAGTCCTTACTAATCCAAACTATATATTTAGCCTAATAAGCATGTATTGTTAAATATGTTGGGTTAATTTATTTAGCTTTGTATTGAAATTCTCAACAAAAATAGACAAAAAATTGTGAATCACATTTGAATGAAGACAAATATTTTCTTAAATAATATCATGAGCATCTACACCGGAGCGGTGGAGCCCCCAAAAAAATCATAAGAGTAAATATAATAATTTATTGAAATTGATATTTTCAAACGTCAAAAATTAATTGTTAGACTTTTATTATGCACGTACGTATGATTGTTACGACGAGAAAGAAAATGACGTTAAGGGAATGAGAATTTGAGTTCAAACAATTTTCTTCTACTTGAATGTTCAAACTTCGAAAAAAAATATTAAATTTCAATTATTTTTATAATGCCATATCAACTAGTTTTATAAGATTAACAAAAATTAGAGTGGAAGGGGTGTAGGAGATAACATGCAAGTGTGTCATATACATATACATATATATATATATTAACGGCAGATTTATTTTTCTAATTAGTCAATTTAGTCTCAATTTAATTATTTCAATGTAACAACCATTATATGTTAGTTACTTCTAGTTAGATTAGATCTTTGGTAATAATTAAATTAATATTAAATATTAAATATAATATAATTAAATATCAGTTTAGACTTTTGTTTAAAAAACGTACATAAAGTTTCATGAGTCAATATATTACATGTGCCCGTTTGAAAATGCGGTAGAGAAGTACTTTTGCGCACATTGAGATAAATATGTGAAGAAGAGTATCTCTTTTTGTTAAACATTGTTAAGCATACGTTTGACTTTTAAAAATGTTGTTCCAAAACAAACCCTATGAAACTTACGCATTACACAAGTCCCAGTGAAAAAAAATCAATTCTTTGTTAGCATTGAAGATTTTAATACGGAGATTTACTTTAAAGTTCCGTGTTCCGAATTAATTCCTATAAGATCCCAAAAGGTAACAATGATAACTGCTTCACTTGTCAACGATGATTCTTAATTTGTTATTAATAACTTCTTAAGAACTTAAAATAATTAAAATGCAATTCTTCCATTTTAATAAATAGTACACTGACCAATATCATATTTCTTTAGGATGGATCATGATGGTGTAACAATGTAATCATATGTGGCACTGACACCAATGTGCTATGATTTCACGCTACATGGTGATTGGGTGTCACTTACTTCTGTGTTGTCATTAACTGAAACACTTGGGTCGGTACCAATAGCAATAGGCGTCAGCGTCACAATTCCACAAACCCAATCGATCCTTCTGGAATCTTCTTTGGCATATTCCATTCTCGACCCCTCCCTTTACCATTTTTTAACAACAAGCAAGTGGACCATTTGGCAAATACTCGGAACCCCCTGGTATCTGACGCCTTTTCTTGAGTTCCTATCTTTCTTTCAACAGGATCAGGTAAACCAGGGCAACCAACTAATCCAGAGTGAGGAATACATGTGACGCACCCCTTTAAGGTGCTTTGCACCAATGGTGAGTTATCTCTACCCCAAGCGTTGCTCCCAGGGATCGAACTCTCGACCCCTGGGGGAGTGTCAGCCGCACTGACCACTACACTCCGGCGCTTGTGGGTTCCCTTTACCATTTTCTGTGAAACAGAGACCCCTTCTTAATTATCTTCATTCTCTCCACTCTTTTTTGCTTTCACCTTTTTTTATTTCTTTTCTTTTTTTCCCTCACCATGAAATTAATCAAAATCTCTCAACTTTTTATTTACTACATCATGTACATGAAATCATTTTTTTAAAAAATAAATAATTATTTACATATATTTTTATGAAACCATGTGTTAATGCTTGAATCCTTAGTCAGTGTGTGCTTAATAATGCGTTGAAATAACGATTTTACAGATTTTGAGGTAAGTATATAACAGTAGTTTTGTCTCCCCTTATGTACAATATGATCGGGAATCACTTCCATGCACACAATCGTATTTTCGATGAGCAGTTGACAACCAATATATTTTTTTTCTCATTTCCTTTGTACCTGTAACAGTGTAAAAAGAAAAGAAAGCATCACTCCAAGTTGTTTCAGAATAGTGGTGTTGAGTTTATCTATCTTTTTACGTTGGTACTAGTCAGTTCTATTTTTCGATAGGCTAGAATAAGGAAAGGGATATAACTCGTATGAATGAACTTGACTCATTAAATATTTTTTGACAGTTTTAATTTGTATATTTTATAATTATTGACCATTACTATCAAACTATATTTTCTATTTAAACAACTTATAATCATTTTATACTTTATCAAACTCTTATCCTTTTTTACCTGGATTTATTAAGTGCTTATTGAAAAATTAAAGAAAAGGTCAAGAAATGTATTAATCTTTCAAGAATCCAAGTTATTACTAAACTTTTATGATAGTTATTACTATTATTACATTTCGGTAAAAATTAAATCACATTCAAGGAACGTAATAATGTGAAAATATAACTATATGTTATATATAATATTTATTCCTTCACTCTTATATTATAACTTGAAGATATAATTACATCTGTATCCTATATATAAATTTATATAATATTTTCTATTATTTTATTTTGGATTATTTAGTTGGATTTATATAGTTTTAGTATTTTTTGACTTGTTTAAATTCGGTCTGGTTTTTTGCATTTTACCTGTTAGCCTTCTTTTTATTATTTTTTTGGTGAAAATTAGCCTTCTTTTTAGAATGTAGGGTTTTTAACATGTTTTTAGGCTAACTCATGCCTTATACTATTACCGGTAATG
>JANTPZ010093991.1:0-10077 GCA_025593235.1 Vachellia pachyceras
TATGCTGGTCTATATATTTGTAAAGAACCACGCCATACAAGTGCATATACAAGAGCTATATGGGTGGAAGAAGTCTTAGGAGGGAATGTCACACGCTGTTACGACATGTTTAGAATGGAGCCACATGTCTTTCATCAACTATGCATTGCATTGCAACAACATGGATTGATGCCAACTACGGAGATTGGCATTCATGAAATGGTCGCAATGTTCTTGCTTACTGTCCGACATGCACACGGGAGTTGGGTGCAAGAAGAAAGATTCCAACACTCTAGAGAGACGATTAATCGGCAATTCCACTACGTCTTAGATACATGTTGCAAGATGGCAATGACCAACATCAAACCGATAGACCGTAACTTCTTAACCATCCACCCTTACATAAGACAAAATAGCGTATACAACCATTTTTTCCAAAACGCCATTGGTGCAATCGACGGCACACATGTTCCATGTGTCGTCAAAGCATAAAAAAAAAGTAAAGTTTATTAATAGAAAAGGATTTGTATCACAAAATGTAATGGCAGTTTGTGATTGGGATATGTGTTTCACCTTTATATTGGCTGGGTGGGAGGAGGGATCTGCCTATGATGCTCAAGTGTTCAATCATGCCATTACAACTACTTCTACGAATTTTCCCCATCCACCTGAAGGTATGTACAACGAACGAATTATATTAACATCTCACTTTTGTTTTACCTTAACCTAAACACTATGTGTTAAAAATGATTTTCTTCATTGTGCAGGTAAATATTATTTGGTGGATTCTGGCTATCCAATGCCCACTGGCTACCTTGGCCCATATAGGATGGAGCGCTACCATCTCCCTAATTTTCGAAGGTCAGATAGTTTCACAAATGCAAGTGAGATGTTCAATTATTTCCATTCCAACTTATGGTGCACAATAGATCGAACATTCGCAGTTTGGACGAACAAGTTTACAATCATACAAAAAAAAATGCAAAAGTACAAATTTTCTGCGCAAGTAAAAATTGTTGTGCTACAATGGCACTGCATAATTTCATTCGAAGGACATCTACTTCTGATCGAGACTTTCAGGAAGCACATCTAGAGGGTTCGTACGACATAGGTCACGACGATGAAGTTCGATCTTCATCTTCATCCTCAACATGTGAAGAATTCGTATCATCATCTAACATGGTTGCTCTTCGTGATTCTATTAGGGATCCGATTGTTTATCATGTGCAAGAGCATTAGTAGTACATTGTGCAATTTGTGCAAGTTAACAGCTCATTTTTGTGCAATTTAATTATTTATAATAAAATTCAGTATTTATAAAGTAATACTTCATATTTATGTATAGTTATTTTGTCTAACAACGTTCTCGACCATCAACATAAATATTTGATCGCTACTTCAAGGATCAATAGAATGTTAATAAATTTATTTCCTACCAATTTGTAAATAAAAATTGTAATTATAACTATTTATACAATTTTCAAATATATTAGTGAACATATGCGTTATTTATTGAAAATGTGTTAGTTATATTATTTATAAATTTTGACTAATTATTAATATTATTTTTATTATTGACTTATTATTAATATTATTTATATTATTAATATTATAAAACACTCGCCTGACGCAGGGAACATTACAAATGAAGATGACTCACCTGACTTTGACCAAAAAAACGGAAGTAGATCCTGATGCTTACAACGGTCGTTATTTGTACTTATTTTTTATATTATTTATTAATATATTATTAAAATATGTCTTTTCATAAATATATTATCTATTAGAATAATGCCAATAAATCCGTAAAAGTTATTCTTATAATAACTTCTCAAACACAAATTACCTTTTCAAACCCTAGGTTTTGCCTCGAAATCTGTAAAAGCTATTTTCCAAAACCTATTCTCCAAGACCTAGGCTTTACCTTTGAATCTATAAAGGTTATTCTGAAAATAGCTTCTAAACAAGCCCTTAGTAATAACAATGATAATTAAATAAAAAATAAAAGATAAGAAATAGGATCATAATTGAGTCAAGAGTTCAAGGATTGAATTGCACAGAGTCATAATTGAAGGACTAAGTTACAAGGAAGTTAAAGTTGAAGAACTAAAAGATTAATTTTCCTAATATATAAATATTTTAAGATTTTGTTGTCATTTTCTCAATAATTTAGGTTTACTTACAGATTATAGATGGAAGGACTAGTGATAAATTTCTCCCCTGCCAAGCCAAGGGTAAACAAAAGTTAATTTGATTTGCTTTTTCAAGAAACAATGTAAAGTCACGTCGGATGCTAACTGAAAGATATAAATAAAATTCATATAAGTGAAATCTTAATATATTGAAGTAGCGCTCAATATTTTGTTTTTGGCAAGAGACTAAGACAAAACTTTCAATACTAGACTACAATTTTTTTTATAAATCATATTGTTTTTCCAGTAATTGGTTGAAAATTTTAAAAATGAACAGACGAATTTAGTTCTGAAAAAGACCGAAAAGTACTTGAACAATATATTTTGAGGATTAGTTAAAAGGAAGTAGGTAATTGACTTGGAAGTTACGAAAAGATTAGTATTAAAAAAAATTCAAAGTTATCATTGATCTAAACAAAAAAAGTCAAAGGTATTTTGAAAAAAAAAATCTAGAATTCACATGAAAAAATAACTGGTAACCCTTTAGATTTTTTTTAAAAAAAAAAATTGAAGAGATGGACATATCAAAAACATTCAACAGTGGTATGGAAAATTTTTAACGTTCAATTCGAAAAATAGGCAACTCATTCAAAATTTTTGTCAAAAAGTGAAAAAAATTAGTACTAAAAAATTAGGAAAATTTTCGAAATTGAGTTAAAAAAGACAGCTTATTTCAAACCCTTTCATTTATATAAAAATAAATATATTAGTATTAAAAAATTTAAATTAATTTATAACTAAGCACTATAAAAATTAAAATTTGGTACTTAAAAATCAAGATGACATACCAAAAAACAAATCTGAAAAGCGAGTATGAAAAAAAAAATGAAAAATATGACTCCGATCTTAATTAGTTGTTTAGAATTTTAAGAATCCACCGTTTCTAACTGTACTTGTAGAGTTTATAAGGTCCTTAAATGTCTTTTTCTCCTAAAATATTTGGGAATACAATTGCAAAAACCAACAAGATCAATTGCAATTGGTCGCTTGGGTGTTTGGTAAAGAGTCATGATTACTTTCAAAATCATTTTTATGTAAATTAAGATAATTTTTTTTTCATATATTTACTTTTACTTTGAATGTGATGTGAAATCACTTTTAAAACGCTTATCAAGAACCAGAATGTGATGAAAAACAATTTTAGTCATGTGTTGCATAATTTGAGGTAAATGATAACAAAAAGTACGTTGAACTTATGTTAATGACAATAACTATAAAATATTTCTATTGAAGAAAATAATTACAATCATTTAAAGTTTATAAACTCTCCCCTTCATCCCTACCCTCTATTGAAGAGAATTGATTAGGGTACTTATCAAAAATTATTAATTCTATCACCCATTATATCTGAATTGTCCAAATTTGATTTGGATGGTTCATATTTGATTTTTTTTTATTTTTTTATGAAAAACTTGTTTTGATAAGCATAAAATCCAAAATAAAATTAATCTCTTAATTATCATATTTTCAAATAATAATTTTTAATAAAAACTTAGATCTCGACTGTTTAGAATCAAATCTGAATAGTTTAGATCTAATGAGTTGTGAGAGTTCTTTACTTTGATGCACACCCTAACTAGATCCCTATTGAACAAAAAAAACCCTCCCAATTCCTAACTTTAGTAGTTAAAGGCTTCACTTACTGATGAATTTTGCTCCACACATTTTAGTTGTGATAATATAATGCTTGTGCTCGTGCATGCGTGATGGTAGCGTCACGGCTTGTGTGAAGCTTTAGTGCTTTAATTTGTTTCGTGTCTGGACTCTTAGTTTTTAGTTTGGGGTGGTTCTATATTGGTCAACATATTTATAGTTTGGGTTTATGTATTGCTTCATGTTGTTAAACTATTTATATTGTTTCCTCAGCATTTTGGCTTATGTGCTTTGTATTGGATACGTATTTATTTATTTATTTTTTGTTCAATAAAATTGTACTTATATAGAGGAAATCAAAAAGAAACATTCCTTTTAGTTATCTACTTCTTCTGGGTCCCTTTTATTATATACATTTAACTAAATTAAGCAGTTTAAGAAACTAGTTAAAATTAATTAATAATAACAAATATATAATATATAATACATGAACTTTGTTCCCAAATATGCTGAGCACTATTACAAAAAGTACTTTTTACGCCCTATTTTTAACCCAATTGGCGCCCTTTCTCAGGGGGCCGTATATGTGAAGGGAGTAGAAAGTTAGGGCCTACGGCGCCCTATATCATAAAAGGCGCCATAGGTTATCGAATATAGGGTGCATATGAATATTTTTTAAAAAAATGTTCTGTTCAATTTTATTTAACTCTTTTACTATACATCTGATTTAGCATTATGTAATTTCATTTTGTACACCAGATCAAGTCCAGACATAATAAACACATAAAAGAGTTAAAAACAAAAGTCATTGTCTCATTTACTGAGCAAAGGTATATTTGTGGTAGAGAAACACAATTCATCAATCTAATTAACACTATAAAAGTTAAACATCAAGAGTTAGAACTATATGAATATCTTGAAGAAATAAGCATTACTTACAAGTCAAGAAGGCATTTAGCCAACAAATCTCTGATCAAATCAATGTCAGCAACCAAGTATCATCATTATTAAAAATCTACAAATTTAAAAACAATTATTAGACTAATTCAAATTCATCAAATTAAACGAGAAACTCATCAATATTTGATAGATTACATATTACCTCTTCTAAATCTCTAGTCAATCCACTCTGAATAATAATATACATGTAACTGATGACATAATATTCACACTCAGTATTGCCTGATTGTCGAGGGCACTAAAGATTAAAAAATATATTGTTAAAACGTATAAAAGATAAAACAACTTTCAATGAAAGAACTTAAAGTCAAAGTACTTACTTTTGGATAAAGCTACTGTGTGGTTCTATTTCTACCTTCACGTTTACCGCCCATAAATCGATATGTCTTGAGTGTGCTGCGATTGAACTGACAATAGTTACATAAGGAAAAACATATTTAAACATAGTTAAAAGCAATAATTTACAAATGGAAAAACTTATGTATCAAAGATGTATTTTTGGTCGCCCCCTGCCTTTCTGCCAGCCAATGGATCAAACCAATACACAGTATTCACGAGAGAGCATACAACACAAAGATTCCAATGATTACTAGAACATCACATATAAATGAAAATGAAGTTAGAAAATTAAGTTAATTATTACCAATTCAGCTAAATGTGTTGAAGTGATAACTATAATTTCATACCTTTCAATTATTGGAGCTAGGTAACACAGCTTTGGATTAATGTCTGCTCTTATTGTGCTCCCTACCAATGCACCCTATGTTCTAGAGAATTGTAACTCTTGTATTCGCAGGACATAAAAATCCATACAAATCACCTCTAGAAAGGTTGACACAAATATTGTGGAAGGTCCTATTAAAGAGTTAAATAATAAAGGAAATAGTGAATTATATAAAACCTAAAAAATGACACATCAATTGAAGATAGGAATATAAAAAACTTACAAGATTGCAAACTGAAGTCATGCTATATCTAGGTCCTCAAGCGATAGGAATTGTTTCACATCATCCTTGTCGATAATGAATTCATACATTAGACCATGACCCACAATCCCATCAAACATCTACATGGTCACAGGCATAAATGTTTCTCGTAGCTGCTGCAGCCGTGACAAGGATGGAAATTTTGTAGCTTCTTTTGGGTCCTAGTAAAGTAGAGAATACAGATTATAAATATAATGCCGAAGAAAAATCAAGTAAGATCATCAGGTGGCTACTACCTCATGAGGTGTTGTAGGTGTAGAAATGAGATTTTTTGGCCAAAGAATGAAACATCCCTTGGATTGACCTAAATGGAGCACCTCTCGATCAGGGATTGGGACGTCAGAGGCTTCCTCACTATCTTTAATACGTGTCACCGAGATGTGAGATAAGCTATCAGGAATTGGCATACAATGGTGCGTAGTAGCTTGCCTGTAGAAATAAGTAGTGGCAACAACGTGTATTGGCTCATCCAGGTAGAGAATGCAATGCTCTCCAACTTCTTCTATGGGGGTATTAGGAGAAGGGTCACCCAGTATTGTCTCAGGCAGATTATAGCTATCTTTGCTACTGAGAAATACAAGGGAATCCATGTTCTTTTGTTCGTTAATAAGCTTCCCCAATTTCAGGAGAGCTGCGAACTCAGCTCTCATCTACTCTCTCATCTCAACTCTCATCTACTCACGTAGATTGTCCATCATCTGGGTTGTATCTGGCTTTGGATTGAGCTGTGAAGTTGAGCATCAAACTCTTCATAGAGTGATTGATGCATCTCAGCTACTCTAGATTGAATCTGTGCTTCAGTGGAATGTTGAGATGGTCGTCCAAAATATTTTCCTGGACTAATTCCCCTCGACTCCCCTCGAACTTGGCCTAGGTTATCTAACTTTCCAATCACCATAGCTAAGATATCCATCCTCCCACTTTGTCTGAAAGCTTCTTGGCTACTCTGTTGTGTAAGGTCATCCTGCATCGTATAATACATCATAAGTGAGGTACAATAAACCCAATTCAAATAATCACGAGCAATTATTATATGTCAGTACTTACAATCCTTCCAGCCACCTCAACAACTGCTTCATTTACGTACTTACCACCTTTCATCCTCGCTGCTTTCAATTTTATGGGACGTGGAGGAGGAGCATGGGCCTAAACAACAACGGTGGGATCTCAGGTGGATGCCTCTTACAATCTTTGTTTCTCCTCCGCTATCATCTTTCGTTGAATCTTTCTGTATCCGCCACGAGACAAATAATGTAGATAGATATTTGCAGCACCCTTTTATTTGTTGACTTCACTTAACTCCTATTAAGGCGTAAGAGAGAAATCTGAGTAAGTGATAGAAACAAAATGTAGACGATAATTCGTATGCAATAACTGAAGGATGTTACCTGAAATCGTGGGTCTTGCCGTGATGCCACAAACAATCTCTAGTCTTCAGGGGATAGAAATGGATATTTCTGATATGGATCTTCATCTTTCTTTGACCCCCGAACATAATGTCATGTCAGCTTGTTTTTGAAGTCTTTTCACCGTATATGAACAAGCCCCACCCAGTGCTTCTTCATTTCCTTCGTGTCTGGAACATCATAGGTTTGCTGCAAAGTACAACATTGTATAATAAAATTTGAACCAATCGAAATAAAGATATAAATGAAGTGGTGTTGTAAGTTATATACCACAATTTCTTGCCTTATCATATCCCATGTTTCTTGTGGAACAGACCGCCATACAGGGTACTGTATGCTAACTCTGCTCCGTGCCAAATACCCTAAATAGATGGTAAATCGATCTTCCTCATCACCGATAGGATTCATATCAGTATCAAATTCTACATGCACATTCTCCTATTGTTGGCAACAACGTGCAGTCAAGGAGGCCATAGTTATACATCCCCTAACCTTTTTTTACAGTAGGCTCTGGTACCACCATTGGGTTTTCATCTACATCTCCATCATTGTGTGACTCATCAGAATTCACCATATTTCTGTTAAGAATTCAACGTTAGATATAAATAAATTGCAATCAGCATGAATAAAGTAAACTATGGTAAAAACATATAATACACAATACTATAACTTATATCATAATTAACTCCTTACTTTATGTATTTTCGCATATTCCTTCATGGTGATCTTGTCTTATAGCATAGTGATCATTATCTACCAATTCCGCTTCATGTGGTCTAGGAGGATTTATAGTAAAAGGGGGTGTATCGTCCAGGTTAAAGGTTGGATCACCATCCTTTTGTTTTTTACTTTGAAGAACAATCGACATTTTTTTATTTGATGGGTCTGTGACATAAAATACTTGTCTAGCCTAACTTGCTAGAATGAATAGCTCATCTCATAACCAACTCTTTCAAGATCAACTGAGGTAAATCCAAGCTGTTGGTCGACTACAACGGCATTATTGTTAACCCACATACATTTGAATAAAGGAAATTTGAACTTGTTGTATGTCATCTCCCAAATTTCTTCAATAGCAGCATAGTAAGCCATAGATGCCAGTATAGGGTTCTTGTCTTTCGAACTTGAAAAATGCATGGCTTCAGCTAAAACCATCAACCCACTATTTTGCACTGTACTTTTGTCCTCTTGAACCTTTGTGTAGAATGATTACCCATTTATGTTATAACCACTCTAGGTGACCACCTCAAATGCAGGCCCCATATTAACCATTTGGTCATCTCATAAGCATCGATGTCATGAGAAACCCTTTCCTTCAACTAACCTATGAATGTCTTATTTTGTTCATTCGCTATCTGCATGTCATTCTTTCTAGGATACATCTTCTTTAACACCTGCTTATGTTCATCAAAATAAGGTTGAATTTCTTCCATATTATTCAAGATATATAGGTGTACTTGTAACACTTCTTCACGAGGCATACTCTTCACTATTAAACCTTGTGTTCCTTTGCTTGCGCCTTCTTCATGGTGCGATTGTGTATTCACCCTAGATAGATAATCATTGCAAAAGTCCATAGCCTCTTCCACTACATATCTTTCCATAATGGAAACTTCAGGTCGATAAGGATTTTTTGAATAACCTTTTAAAACCTTCATGATATACTCAAAAGGGTACATCCATCTTAGGTAAATCGGACCGCATATCCTTGTTTCTCTTACTAAATGAGCAACCAGATGGACCATTATATCAAAAAATGCAGGGGAAAATGCATCTCTAGTGTTGGAAATTGTGCCCTGGGGCCAATCATTGTACCTCACACATTATTTATTTTAATGTATTTTCTCCATTTAATTATCATAACCTTTGCATGTTTATTATGATAATTGCATCCATGGGCAGAGTATGAATATTGTCCTAAATATCCCTAGTCAATTATCTGTGTGGAAACAAAGATAAAGTAAGACTAGTATGACTTTGATAAGGTATGGAGATACAAGTTAAAGTCATAGACACTTGTAAGAGTACAAAGTGCTGGACCGACCCGCTATGAGAAAGCTGCATGGATTAAGACATTAGCTTATCTCATATGTCATCACGTCACAATGCCCTTTGACCTGAGATAATCATGGATTCCTGCATGAAAGTCACTAAGCTTTAACTTAGTCAAAAGTCACCTTTGACCAGGTGATGATAAAGGCTATAATTGGGCTTAAGGGTTTTCATGTGGAGGAATGTGAGTGATCAAGATGGAATTTGTCCCTCACATTAGTTGAGAGATATTACTGGGCCCCTCGATGAGTGAGTCTGAGAAATGTATGGCCATGCTGTAACGAAAAGGGGTTTTCATTTCTTTGATCAGACCACTCAGGGATCGAGAAAGTAATGGTCAGGAATAGGAGGATGACGTTGTCCATGCCTCATCCTTGACCGAGATATCACGTGACAAAAGGGATGTGATGTGGTTGTAAAAAAGGTTGCGTAGTGTTAACAATCCCCGTATGATTTGGGAAGTCGTAATGTCTTGCTAGAGACCGCTTGCGACTTGTGGGCTAATGTTGAGTTTAGCCCACTACCAACTTTATATGGGCCTACAGGGTCGCACGCATGAACAGTCCAACATGAGCTTTATTTCTGGGGTTTATTTGAATTTTGAATATATATATTAAAACTCAAAGTTGCGCAATATTATGTAAATAATATTTGTGTCGTTAGTTTAATATTTAATTTATTTGATAAATTAAGTAACTAGCATTAATTTAATTTATAAAGATAAATTAAATTCGTTGGCTCGTTATTTAGATTAATTAAATGGATATGATTTGATCTGATTGATTTAATCCAAATTAAGATTGCAAATTTCGAATTTCACATTTTGAATTTCAAATTTCAAATTTCAAGATTAATCAAGATTAGATCTTGAATATCTTTTGAAATTCGAATTTCAAGATTAGATCTTGA
>JANTPZ010093997.1:0-11708 GCA_025593235.1 Vachellia pachyceras
GAGGAGAAGTGAAATTCTATCCAGAGATTGAAGAGACACATATTGCTGTCACTAATTTTTCTTTTGAAATCTACTAATTAAATTTGTTTAACATGCACAAACAAATTCTGAGATTTAGAGGTTCTATAATTGTGTTTGTTTTGTGGGTTCTTAAAAAGATGTTATGAGTTTCACATCGAGGAATTTTACAAGCATGGCGTGACTTGTAAGTTTAAATTACTTTTCCTCTCAATAATTAAGCTGGTCTTTTGATATTGGGTTTTCTCTTTGACCTTGGGTTACGTTCATAACAAATATGCTTTTATCAAGAGTTCGGTGTTTACACATAGAGTTAGTGTGCGTTAGACGAAGTGATAAAATTGATTTTAAATAATAAATTTTAAAAAAATGGTGTCTGAAAATATAAGAAAATAACTTTTAGGAAACTACGTTTTCACGCTCAAATCATGATTTTATTGTCAAAATAGATTGTAGAGAAAAAGAGTGTTTGGGTGGTTTAAACCAAAATCATAGTTTTGAGGGTTAAAAGCTTTTTTGGGTTTTGAATGAGTGTTTGGCTACTTTACTTTTGAAACCATGGTTTAAGTCAAAATCAAAATTTTAAAAATTCTCCTAAATATGCACCAACGAAGCATTTTGACCAACATGAGATTAAGTAAAGTGCCGTAGAGTTAATGTTACCCCTTGAAGGAGGCTCATTGTTAATTCCAAGTTGAGGATTTTTACGAGTGTGGTGTTATTTATAAATTTGATAAGCTAATCTATAAGATTGTGTTACTACCAGAAAAATGACATTTAGTGACGGAAAATATTAGCGACCCTCGTTTTAGCGACAGAAAATAGCCATTTAACGATAGATTTTTCGTCGCTAAATTGCATTTTTCTGGTAGTCCTCCTTTCGACTTGTTTCTATGACATGACAGGAAGACTTCCATCTATGAAATTAAGTGAATAGCGGGCATTAACAATAAACTAAATTTAATTATATAATTAATTATTAGAATCGTCTCAAGTTTGATTATTTAGTGGTCTTTGAAAATGATTAAATTTACTTAAGACGACTAATACAATTAGTCACGATACTGTCTGTCTTATTCAACAAGACCCACAGAGAGAAATCAAACCTACTCTTTGAGAATCAATTAGTCTCACACATGTTGGTTAGGTAGAAGCAACATCCAGCTGTTCGGTACATATATAATTGAGTAAAATTAATATTATCGGGACAATTAATTACATGACAAAAGGTGAAATATTTTAACTTATCTACTTGACAAATCATCACATGATCTATCATTTTATATTAAATAAATAAGTTTTAGTCGAACCATGCAAAATGGCTAGATGGATTATATTGCTGATCAATAGCCGTCGATATTAGTGGGAAATTAAATGGTTAATATTTTTTTTGTTGGGTTTAAGGAGCCAAGTCAAAAGTGACTTTAATATTTCAGAAATGTGAATTATGTTGGATAAGGCACACATTAATATATACTCGTCATGGAGAAAAAGAGTTTTCCTTTCTATCTTCTTGCTCGTCCCTCCCATTAATTATCAATCTTGCTACTCAAATCTACGAACTTCAACTTTTGAACAACCAATAAGTTATTTCAATAAAATGTCTTTTACAGTCCAATTATTATACAATTACTTTAATTATAAATTAGATTTTGTAAGTTATATGATCTGCGTACGTACGTACGTGCACTCATCTTTTTATCATCTCCAAGTTTTTTTCAACAAAGTTTGTCCTCCCAAATTTGTTCATTCCTCAAAGAGCAAAAAAAGGGTCAAACAGTTGAAGAACAAAAACAAAATTGTGAGATAAACACAGAATTAACAAATGTGTTTCCTAATTAAAAGGCCTCTTTATTTAGATTGACATTAGTAAAAGTGATTTTTATTCTAACCAACTTTTGTGAATTGAAATTTAAGTAAAAGTTAATTAATTAGTGTAATGTAATTCAAGTATAAGTAAAATTTTATAAAAAGTCAGTTGAACATAAATTTAATTAAATAACATGTTGAAAAGTAAGTTTCGTAAGATTCAAATATAAATAAAAGTTGAAACCCTTTAAAACTTGTTTCTACTTCATCTTGACTTTTGGATCAATAGTTCATTTTCTCGAAAACTATTCCAAATATCAATTTTGAGTTGAAGTTACTTGTTAAGGGTGACACCAAACAAGCACTAATTTAAGGTGTTGAAAGCGTAAGTATTTAAAGTTAAATCAAAGAACGGATTAAGGAATTGGCGTAAATATATGGTAGAATGTATAAACTATATATACAAACGTCTTGCATGCATGAGATCGATCATGGGTTAAAATTAATTAAATAAATTGAGGCAGGTCACATCATCAATCATGAAATAAATGATACCATCACCTCGATTTTAGGGTTCTATTATAAGAGAGAAGAAAAGCAATTGTGTCTGGGAATCAAATAAAGGAAATGAAACCCCTAATTTTTTTTTTTTCAATATTCAGTTTCGAATTGACTCAGCATGGAAAGCAAAACAAAAAAGAAAAGAAAAGAAAAGAAATGAAGAAATATCTATTGGGGCGTGATCATGATACTGAAGGATTGAATTTTGACCATTAGAAAATTTGTGTCGAAGGGGGGAAATGGATCATAATTAGGGTTATAATTGCGAGTGTGTTCAATGGTGGCCCCTCAGTAATCATTTCTAATCTTATTATCATGGACTACAGTAAGAGTAGCAGATAACTCCGACACGTTAAAGTAAGACAAAGTTGATGACTCCTTGTGTGTCTATACACATACACACACATAAAAGAAAATGGGCTTAAAGCATCAACCAGATTTTGACTCCAACATACTATATATATATATATATATATTTGAGTCAAGGTTATGTATGCATGCATGCATGCATGTAGGTAGGTAGGTAGAGACTCTGGTCAAAATCAATTAATAAAACCTAAAACCCTAAGCAAGTGCTCAGTGGTTAAGTGCGTTTCATTATGTATACCTGTGAATGCATAATGGAAAGTAGTTTGTGTAGATGATAGAAGACTAGTCTCTCGAGCATGTCGATTATAATTTAAATGAATTAATTATACGAGTATATGAGTAAGAAAAAGCTAGAACTCATAAACCTTGATGTGTCTTGAGATTTTTTTTAAAAAAAGAGAGCATTCAAAATCAATTAAATAAAAGATTAAAAAAGATGTCTTAATGCCATATGAATCTTATCAACGATGTGAGCTCTTCAAAGTCTTAATAACTCGCTTGAGCAGGCACAACCATAAACTCTTCTAACCATATACAACACATGGAAATTCAAAAGAATAGATAAACTTTTTCGATTTCCTTGTTTACATATAGAGCTCTCCCACCAGCAAAAGGAGTCCGAAAGTTTTGTGAAAGATCACTTTGTTTTTTTAACTATTGTCCCCATACAAACACTCCCTAAATCCGTTTAGTTTCTCTCTGCTATAAATTTCGAAAGATCGCTAGCATCCATTGGGTCAATAAGTTCTGGATTTTCAAAAGTCATGAATTATATAATGTGCTATCTTTTGTGTGTGTGTGTGAGCTTGACAATGTCAAACCCTAGGGTCGTTTGTGATGATGTTAGGATACAAAATTTTTCCGAGGATGTTTAAATTATACCTGAAACCTTGGATCATTAGTTTTTATTCCTGATGGAACACATGTTCTAATACTTTGTGACTGGGTACGTAACATAGATCATTTTGGTTTAAGTTTTACTTTAACTTCAGGAATATTGATTAACACAGTATCTTGTAGAATGGAAGCTTGGTTTGGTTATATATATGATGTGTGGTTTCGGTATTATATTTAACATCAAGAACCTCCCCTAAAACTTTTCTTAATTGTGAAGTTGTGAATTCAAACATCCAGTAGAAGGTATAATGGGTTGACAGAAAAATTATTAAAAGCTTGGGGGTATTATTCATAGATTGTGAACAGTATAACCTGCTTTTGAATTGATTAGGAGTCAATGCAATGAATAATTAAGTGCTGATCGAGATGTAGCTCTTTAAACTCATACATAATTAATTCGTACTTTAAGAATATGAATATATTTGGCGGAAAACAAATGGTTGGATGCTGTTGGGGACACAATTGTGGCCATATGTGTCCAAGGCCATGTGTTGTGAGAATCCTATGAGAGGGGTTCGATGTAAATAAAATAAGATCACATTGATTGATGCTAATTTGTTGGAATGTTAGGGGTTATAATCACGCTGCTTAATTTAGTGTGTTGCAAGTTGTTTCTGTTGTAAATATTGTAAGTGGGAGTGTAAAAAAGAGTCCCTCCAATGTTTTTGGAATATTTTCAAGATGAAGATATGTGTTTTTTAAGAATCATGCTTTTATAAATTTTAAAAATTTTGTAAAGAGTTGTGTACGAAATTATAAAATTAAAAATCTCTAAGGTCATATTGCTTTAATTCCTACTCTCAAAGATGTGTGTGTATATATATATATATGAAAAGAAATAACCAAATAGGTGTTTGGTGAAAGTTTATGTTATTTTAAGAAAAGCTCACATATATTATAAAGGCTAATGAAAAAGTTATTTTAAATAACGATGGATTATTGAATTAATCTTGGTTCATAAATCAACATATGATTACACCTTTTTAATTGAAGGGGTGCATTGCTTTAAGAGACATTACTTAAGGCATCACTATGTTATCTATATATATTGTTTAACATAATTCAATTTGAAGAAAGATATCGTTTTTGAGATCTTCAAGTTCTTTTTTTACTCTAAAACCTTTTCTATTGTTGAGTTTTTTTTAACTTTCATTGTTCTGTCACTCTGTGTTCTTACAAGAATGATTAACTTAATCACAGGGAGCACAACTTCCTGTTTCATTGAGAAATTGCAGACAATCTCTTAAAACAGTGTTTTAAAACATGACTTGAAGCATACATGTTTGTTGATCTTCCTAAGTTTTCCCAACAATTTTCTCATTGATTTGAATCCAATTGCAAAGATCGAATTCTTTTAATTATTCTACGTACTTAATTATCCAAAGTGGAGCATTGCCAAGTCTTCTTTTCAATTTCAATACCTTGATCACATTTTTTATATACACATGGTATTAAAGCTTTGAAGCTTTTTGTATTGCAAGGATTTTCAAGATTAAATGACATATGCATGTATAAGATAAAAGGAGAAATGATCAAGAGTGAGGCTTTTGATTTAAAAGCCAATGAGAGATAGAGAGAGAGAGAGAGAGAGAATTGTCGTCCTTCGCACGCCACGGGACCGACTTGTTTGTATTAATTTCTTTTGGAGATTTATTGTAAGGTCCCAATGAAAAAAGTTATTTATGAAAAGATCCCAATAAGTTGTCAATAATAAGTTAAAGAGCACCATTGACAAGTGGAGTAGCTGTCATAAATATTTTCCTTCATTGGAACCTTATAATAAATCTCTCTATTAATTTCTTCACTATTGAGAGAGAGAGAGAGAGAGAGAGATGTAATGTGATTAGAAAAGTTTGGTTACATATTACAAACTAATGATTGATTGAGGTCCCACCAAAAGCATAAGGTTGTGACGTTGTTGACCAATTTCATGTCATTTTGTGAATCTTTCTTTTCCCAACAAATTGCAACCATAAATATATGAATCATTCAATCAACCTTTTTTAAAAGATCAAACATTATTCCCCTTGGCGTGCAAGACTAGCTACTTCCCTTTTTCATATTAGAAAATCTTTTTCTTTTCCTTAATGATATATAACAACGTACTATTCAATTGTTATACTTTCAAGATGCAATACCATATACCTAAAAAATGATGGATTGTTGCCTTGGGCAGCCACAAGACCTCATTTTTGTTTTGTTTTTTCTTTTTGAAAAATGAATATTCATTCATTTGTGGAAAATGCAGACTTAGCTTTTTAAATAATATAGAATTAGTGAATAATGAATAAAAAACTATTTTTTTACCAATCTCATCTGATTTTAAAAGCATCAATATGATATAAATATATTCTCTTCCTTTTCCCACATAAGCGTTCTTTGAATCCTATTATCAGCTTTTAAATATGCCTATGTCCTTGTGTAATCTCTTGATGGTAGAACAATATCATGGATTTGATTCTTGATTTTGAAATCCCTAGGTTTCATATCACTTTAATTTTGATGTCCCATCATTTGTAGACTTGGAAAATGGCTTATCCTACGTAGAAAAATATATTCAAAGTGTCCATTTGGAAAAGTGGTGGAGAATTACTTTAACGAAAACAGAGGTAAACATGTGAGAGGAATTTTATCTTAACTTTTATGTAATGTGATGAAAACGTAGGAAAAAAGCTTTCCCAAACAAACTGAAATTCTTCTTACTTAGCTATATTATAAACAACAAAGCTGATTTTTTTAGAGGAAAAAGTTAGTTACTTCTAATTGCATGATAGAAAAGATACTCTAATTCATCCCATACATTGAAATCGTGGTGTTCATGGCATTAGCTTTCACTTTGTCAGATAATGAGCTCGACTCCACTGCAATTTAATTTAAACAAAAAAAAAGATATAATTCAAAATGCATTTGCGAGTTTGATATGAAATGGAGTGGAGTGAAACAACATTTCATTTTTGATAGTTTATACCAAGAAGTTTTAATGATAAATGGAGAGTATAAATATGTTATTTAATTTGTTGCACTAAAATTTATCATTGGACTTTTGGGTAATTACATTTATTAATCTTTGAGACATCATAGTAATTTCCTAACTTAGGGTAGATTAGCATCTTAGGCTGGCCGGAGTTATGTATGCCATGCTTGTCACCTAATCCCACCCGTAGTATAGGGTGTGTTTAGATTAGTAGTGATAAAAATGACTTTTATTTCATTCGAGTATTATGAATTTAATTTTAAGTGGAAGTCAAATAGTGTAATGTAATTTATATTTGAATTGTCTTTTGTAACATTAAGAAAAAAGATATGACCCAACATTTAATTTCTTCTTTTTCTCCTTCTTTATGATTGAGACTTCTCTCCTCAATGGAAAAACAGAAGTAACAAATTTCTACTTACCGTAGCTATTTATATAAGGCTTATTTATTAAAGCGATTGTAAAAGCCAAACTCACATTTAACAGTATTTTTCTGCAAAACGAGATAATCTCCTTCACATATTTACCTTGGCTTATGTAAAAGTACTTCTCACCCGCTTTCCCAAACGGGCACATAGTCAAATTGTCCAACGGTGAATACAAACATTATTAAAAAGCAAAAACTCACTTTTGGAGGTTGAGATGCATGAAGAGTTCCATGCAAAAACAACAGGAGATCTCATGTGATAGTGCAAGGAGGAGAGCATGTCTTAATTAATGGGGTTAACTAGGATTAATTTTGTAATCAATTATGATAGTTAACGAGAGCTTGGAGAAAGCCATATATCCATTGCCACATTCTCTTTTAGAGAATTCTGCCTAAAATGGCTTATAAAAATGTCAATTTGATGGTAGAAATTTATTTGGATGCATAACATGAAAACTTAGTTTTATAATGTTCAAATCTAAAGAATACTCAGAAGCTAGATAAAAAAATTACTATATCAAACATCATTTTCTCATTCAAAAGTGTTAAATACCTTATAAGTTAGCTCACCATCTGGAACGTATTGTTCCTTTTTGTTTCATCCAAAAATCAACTCCTAGACGTAGCATTAGACTCACCTCTCTATGAATCATAATTAAATCTATTTAAAAAATTCATTACATTGGTTTACCAAAAAAAAAAAAAGCTCATGAACAAGCAGCACAAATCTAATATAGAACAGAAAAGACTTGAAATCCCAGATGGATTCTCTCTTTTGCGAGCACAAGTCGTATTAAAACCTAAAAAGACAGGAGGCTCTACATGGAATAATTGGGACATATAGGTGTTGGAATTTCAAGCAGCCTGTGGTGGGAATTTTGTTTTCTTTAATTTTCCTGCCAAAGTTGACCAAATAAAGGCACCGATAATGATCTCAATCAGAAGAGATAAAATTCGTCACTGTATATTCTCATCCGCCAAGCAGAGCATTAATGAGTATTTATGAAAGTTGGAATTGGGATGGTCTTATGATGGACTTTTGGAAGATGCTATACCCCACTACTTATGGTAAAGTCCCAAAAGAGAATCATTATATATATATATATATATATATATGTTTGCTTTAATTAGTTAACGTGAACCTCATTTTTTTTCATTATTTTCTCTCTTCATTCCTTTTCATTCACAAGTTTCTCTTTCTCTTTTTGAATGGTAATGAGGATATATTAATATGCACAAAGGAATACAGGGGACAACCATCTAAGCCTCAGTACCAAAAGAGCTAAGTACAGTGTCAGCTTCGATGTTGTGATTCACAATCACAGTTGCTTGTTGGGAATACCATTTTCTCAACGGTATACGCAAGCCAAGATAAAATCATCTTGAAATCTGTAAAAACTATTTCAAAATTTAGAAAAACTATTTTGAAATCCGTAAAACCATCTAGAAATCTATAAAATACCTCAGAATTTGTATACTCATTTCTTCCAACGGAGTTCCCAAACATACCCACGTATAAACTGAAACTATAATGTTATCCTGGGACACCATCGACCCATTAGTAAACATACATTTGTTCCTATGGTCCCTCATTCACAATTTCCTCTAGCAATACAAGGTCTTTGTTAGATAATTTATATTATGTACTGTTTTCAGCTCTTAATATATATTTCAGTTGATTTTTAGGAAGATCAATGAATTTAAATAAAATTATATATATTATTCATTTAAAATAATTTATCTGGTTTATAAACTGATATACACTCTAAGGATATACATAATTATTTCATAATATATATAATTTAAAGTATGCATTTAGCTTTTTTAATCTTATCAGAAAAATCATTCAGGACTTGTATTAATGATTGCACATGGTATTAGATGATATACCAATACATAAAATACAATACATTGTTAAGTTATTCTTTGTTTAGAATATATATATATATATATAATATACCTCAAATCCTTTAAATTACAAAGTAGATTTTATATTAAGAAGTGTAGGTAGTGCATATTTTATTTGTTTATACAACAAAGTTTAATTTTTTTATATATTATTGAGAGCTAGTCACACCCACACATTACTATTATCCTAAATGTAGAAGCAAGTTGGAGTTAGTTTTTATTCTTAATGTAAGACATTAATATTAATCCATTTTATCTCTAACTCTAATATTCATTTCCCTACTCAAAACTATGCTTTTAAAGAGATCAGGTCACATTCTCTACAATAAATTAATATTTTACTCAAATTAGTCAAACAAATTTTACATTAACACACAATGTTACATTTTTTATTTTATCGTTCAGCTATGCTTTTTCTCAAAAATTTAAATTGTTTGAGAATAAACACTCCGTGTAAATAAAAGATTATATGTTCAATTTTGTTTTTAGCCCTAAAATCGTTAGTGGCTGATGGCTGCGGCTCTGAATATAAAAATAAAACACATTATTTATAAGTTATAAACAATATGAGATATCTCTCAAATTTTGTGTAATGTTTTTATAGCTGAAAATTTCTAGTTTTTAGATAAAATTCTATTAACCTTAAATTTAAAAATTTGAAAATTTTTCCTTACAAAAGAAAACTTCATTTGCTCAAGCTGGGTTAAACGTGCCAACTGCCCACGAACCCTGTAAAGGCAATCATACAAGTTGGCAGGACAGCTACAAGATGCTCAATTGGACTAATATTTTGCTGAACGAACGAGCTGTCCATGTTGATCAATTTGGCCCTCTTGGTCTCTTCATTAATTTAAACTTAAAATGATTAAATTAAAATTTGATATAAATTTAGAAGATGAAACTTATTTACCCTTGCGTAGGTAAAATTCCTTTCATTTTTATATAACAAGGCTCAAATTGTGAACATGGTTGAGTTTGATAGAAGAAAATCATTTATGATAAGATTCAATCCCAAATATGTGCTCACATTTAGTGCCCGAGCATGTCAAAAATGATTGCCTTCAATAAAAGAATGCATATACTTAGCAAAGACTTGAATTTGAACAAATTTATTAAGTCTAATTTGAAACAATTTAGCTTCAAACCAACCTTGCAGACATAGACAACCTTTTAAAATGCGAAACACAATAGTTCTTATGAAACAAATAGGAGAGTTTATGTGCATGAGTTGCAAGCACAACCATCAAAACAAGACCAAAAGTGATTTTCTTTCACTAAAAGCACATTTGTTACAACAAGAAAACAGATCAAACACCAACATTTTACAAATCATATCACCTACAGAAACATTACCTGATACATTTCGATGCTGATAAAAAATTTTGGTTTTTATTTTTATGCAAATAATACGGTAACAAATAAGTCGCAATTGATTCTCACCGTTTATCATCTAACTCCTTCAAGATGCCTGGCGAAACGTCAGTGTGCTTGGGGAATCAATCCTTACTATAATATCTTCCTCACCACCAGATTCATCACTTGTGTCGTCTGGATAACCTCCTCTTCGTTCTGTGATTTGAGCCGGGGGATTTGTAACATTCCCTGTGAATTCTCTCGCCTCAGGGTCCTTCTTACAAGTTGCAGCTCCTTCTGACTTCACAGAAACAAGTGCACGACCCTGATCTGCTTGAATGGTTGGGTATGATAAACTATGAGGGGGACGGGGCAGATTGCTTGACAAACATCTTCTTGGTAAACGGATGTCCAACTGAGAAATATGAGAAATCAAAGGAAACAAGCTTGAGATAGGTATAGCATTTTGGCGCCCACACACACACACAGACACAAGAGTAATATCTGACTTTATTCAACAGATATCAAAATAATACACGTATGAGTATTTATCATCCTAATCCATATGAGTAACCTTTTAAGTTTGATCACTCATTAGATACCAGCAATAAAATGCTAAATCCTTCATATAAATAACTGGAAATTTGAGAATATGTTGGATATAAGGGTAGTATTGGCATGTAGGGTGTGAATCTTGTGACTATGGGTATTTGTGGTATTTCCTACTTGACAGTTAGTAAGAGTAAGTGTTATATAACGGGTTCTGGTTATTGACGAAGTTATGGAATTGGTGAGCCAGTGGTATCGGAGGTTTATCCCCACAAGACTTTCACTTTGTGGACGGATTTTATCATTCAATAATACTAGTTCCAGTAGCTTGATTCCATCAAAATATCATTTAATAAAAGTTTCTCATGCATGACGCTGATATCAAATATTATGTACCCCACATACCATGCTGCCATAAATGCTCAACTGCATAGCCCTTGCAGACAAACTATTGGTTTGTTGCAGAACACCTTCAGAATTTTTCTTATGTTGCGTTGCCTTGAAATTTTCAGGCCAACTCATAAGAGCACTGTGTTCTCTGCCTAGAGGCCTATGGGTATGATCAACTGTGTGTGGCAACAGTGAACTTGACCTTCTAGAAAGAGTAGCATCAGCTTCAAATGCCGCGATGTCAAGCATGATTACCCTTGCCCTTGTTTCAACTATATAAGAGGATGATTTATGAGCAAAACTTGCATTCTGCATACCTGATATCATTGAAAGGAAAAGATCAAATCAAAATCATGTTAGTCCGAAAAAAAAGTAGCAGCTTTCCAAAAGGATGTTTTAACCAGAAAAGAACTCTTATAGGACAACTAGCTGACAATGAGTACAATCATCATA
>JANTPZ010093998.1:0-11370 GCA_025593235.1 Vachellia pachyceras
AAATAAAATTAGTATTACGTACTTATTTTAAGTTGTATAAAATCATATAAAATAACATAATCCAATCACGTCATTTTATTCCCTTTAAATTCCTCATCCCTTGGTCGCGGATTTTTCTTATTTTACAGTGCCTGCTTATAAAATGGGGGAAAAACTTTCTGCGCCATCCGCCGATTCCGTTTGAACCAAAAAGAAAAATCATTTCTCGTCCTGATAAAAGCAATTCTGTGTTCATGCTTTGGGGCACCTGGATAAGAAGATGCTAGTAATCCTTCGTCCCTGCTATTCTTTCCACTTCCCCGACTTTACGGTATCTCCGAAGGAAATTGGCGTTTCAAGCAACGCATTGCTCAAGAAATCATATCTTAAATCCTTTCCAAAACCCCAGAAGTTCACTTTTGCCACTACCGGACTTTCCAATACTTCCATCTCTCTATTTTCCCGAAAGAATGCATTTTGGAGCACCACCCGGGTCGCCTTTTGCTCAAAAAATGGACAATCCGATGGGTTTTCGAGGACCCAGTTGTCTCAAGAGTCTCCCAGTGAAATAATTCAAGAACCCGAGAAGCTTGGTTTATTGAGCAAGCCTTCCCCGATTCCTGATAAAAATGGGCTCTCTTCAGAAGTGGAAACTGAGTCAGAGAGGGCAAGTAAAGATGAAGAGGAGGCTTTGGCGCCATTCCTGAAGTTCTTCAAGGGAAGTGATTCTGTGGAGGAGGCGAAAGAGGAAGGAAGGGTATCGGAAGTTTTTGAGGAGAAAAGTGGTGTAGGAGGCATAAATGAAGAGGCTAAGAAGATTAATGTTGAATATTATGTACCCAAACCAGGGGATTTTGTAGTAGGTGTTGTTGTTTCTGGGAACGAAAATAAGCTCGATATTAATGTAGGGGCCGACCTTCTAGGTACGATGTTGACAAAGGAGGTGCTTCCGTTGTACGGTAAAGAAACTGAATACCTGTTATGTGATATAAATAAGGATTCTGAGAAATTCATGGTTCCTGGGAAGATGGGGCTTGTGAAGGACGATGAGGTTATAAGTGGTATACCTCCGCCAGGAAGACCTGTTGTTGAGGTTGGAACCATTTTGTTTGCTGAGGTTCTTGGTAGAACGCTTAGTGGTCGGCCATTGCTTTCCACAAGACGGCTCTTTCGCCGAATGGCCTGGCATAGAGTGATGCAGGTTCCTTCTTCTTTCATTCTTCATTCTGCCTCCCTATTAAAGAAGCCTGACACAAATATTACATGATACGGATAAATACAATACAATGAGATGTAGCCTTTAGTGTAATATGAATAATAGAATTATAGTGTCCCTTATATAATTTAGTTAATTTGGCAACTTTCATATAGGATTTGACTTTGATGCAATACTTCGTCTGACTACTTTAATGGAGGTTATATTTCCTGAGTATAGTTGACCAATCTTTCTGCCTGTATGTGTGCTGAAAATACATTTTCATCAAAGGAATATAATGTGACAATAAAAAAATGGCATCCATGACCATATTGAATACCAGATTATTGCTTTTTTTAGCAATTTAATTCCTACAGGGTCAAGTCTAACCCGTATCCTTTTGACCATAAGATTTAAATACGTTCTGTTTTGAATGTCTTGGGCAGATAAAACAGCTCAACGAACCTATAGAGGTTAGAATTACAGAGTGGAATACTGGCGGCCTACTAACAAGGATTGAGGTCTGTATCATTGACCTGATTCTTTATATCTATGTAGAACTTTAAATAAATATTTATCTCTTCTCAAATTTATTGTACAGGGTTTGCGCGCTTTTCTTCCCAAAGCAGAGCTTATGAAAAAAGTGAATAGCATTTCCGAGTTAAAAGATTATGTGAGTCAAAGCCCTGGAACCTTTTTCAGGACAAGCCAAATTTTCTATTTGTGGTAACCTAATAGACGAGCTGCTATTGGTGCCCTGAGTCTCTGACTATCATGCCCTTATCCAATGAATAATTTTTACTACTATGTTGTTGAGGTAAAAGCGATAGATCCATTAAAGAAAGGAGAGATAGATAGAAGACAGGGAGAAAGGAGGAAAAACAATAGATTTATGAATTGTCAGATAGCATTATTCATCAAAAATTAATTCAATTCACCTATTCACCTTCCTTTTATACCTACTGCAAAGAACCTAATGGCTATTAACAACTAACTAGCTTTAATATTTTGCATGAATAACTTGCTTTCATCCTCCTAATTTAGTTTGAGCCTGAGTTTTTATTTTTGGGGGTCTTAATGTTTTGTTTAAAGTGTTGTATTTCAGTTTGTTTGAATATTAAGCTTTAATGCAGCTACTACAGCCCACAACGACAATCTTGAGCAATTAATGCTATTATTAGGTTTAGAAAAAGTAAGAATCTCTTTTTTATTTCAAGAGGTGAATTTCCAATTATGTACACCCATTATTTATCTATCAATCCTGAAACTTGCTCTGAGAAAACTGCCTGGCTGCTGTTCATATACAAAGTTCTGCTCTTTGGCAAGTGCATCACATGAGGGACTCCTGAAGATCAGTGATAATATATTGTAAACAAATAATCTTCCATAGTTGTTATGTCATGTTTTGCAGAGACTTATTTCCCAGATACTTGTTAAAAGTTACAACCAGCTAATTATAATGATGTAGGTGGGATGCCGAATGTTTGTAAAAATAAATCGTGTTGATGAGGCTACAAACAACTTGATACTCAACGAACGCGAAGCTTGGGTCTGTATTATCTATCTGTGTAAATTATATTCTATCATTTTTGCAGTTTCTGTATTTTAATGTTGAAATTGTTATCCCATTGAATTCTTTTAAAATTCATGTTGTCACCTGGTGTATCAGGAAAAGCTATATCTTCGAGAGGGAACACTTCTAGATGGGACTGTGAAGAAGATATTTCCCTATGGAGCACAAGTAAGAATAGGAGAAACTAACAGGAGGTGAGTGGTAGCTCAGATGTGGATAATAAATTCAGCATGCCCTTTTATCCCTTTCTTCATCTGCTTGGAAATTGGAATGTTACAACTAGATTGAACGAGAACCAAGTAGGTGCAAGTGCAACCCTTGTATGCAGGGGAAATTCCATTTTGGAACATGGTTGAATATTGCCAACTTGCCTGCTCTAGTTTCCCCACTTGTGAAAGAAAATAAAACAACAAAAGTAGTTATCAAAGATATAATAGATGGAGGCTAGATGCTGCTATAGTAAACGTACATGCATTTTTCTTGCATGCATTTTTCTTGCTTATACCCACTAATGACGGGTATGCACAATGTTCAACTTTGAATGGACTGATCGCTGCATTAAAACGATTATATATATATATATGTATTGCCACTATGATACCCCCTTCCTCAGTGAAAGATTGCCCTTATGATTTAAGTTTGCTTACAATTAATGGTTGTGGTCTAGGCTCTCTAGGGCCGCAAGACGCTCACTAACTAAGCAAAAACATAACAGAATTTGAAGGTTCTCCCGGTTAATGATTCAGAAACCATGATTTCTAAGATGGTTCATGAATGAGACTGCATGCAAAAAAGTGACTTAGAATTTTCCACCGCTTAATTATTGGGTTTTGGGAATTCAAGGTATAAATCTGTCAGACTCTGGGGAAATGCATTTCCCTACAATAATCCTTCAGCCGGGATTGTGAGCTTAGGAAGTTCATATTCAAGAACCCAATGGATGATTTCCTTAGATAGTGTTGCTGTTTTGATTGCCAAAGGATTATCCATACTCTGGTCTTCGGATGTTTTGCTTGGCTGGATTGGCTCCATCAAGATATACCTTCACAAGCTTCTCCTGATTTCATATCCCTTACCTGATTGGTCTCGATTTAACTTCATTGAGAACCCAACTAATGCATCTTTTACGAAAATTTTGAACAGATTGATAAATGCAAGCAGAGTTGGCAATCTGATGAGAGCATGTAGGCAAAACCAAATAAATAAAGAATATATTAGAACGGTGTTGTATAATAAGTTGATGGTTTAGTTTTTTTTTTTTTTTGGCAGTATAGCATCTATAGTCATTCTGTGTTACTAATAGCTGTCATCTGAACATGAATTTAAAAATCACTTGGAACCCTGGAATTAATGTATTTCTTCCATGGTTAATTATACCCTTGTGATTATTACAGTTTATTGACATGTTTTATGTTGCATACATTGTTTCTCCTATTAATTTATTTAAGTGATGATTTCTATAAGGTGCATAGATCTCTATTACTGCAAGCATTTCTCATACACCATATCCCTCCTCACTGGTCAATCAATCTGAGGGGAAAAAAATTGTATGATCTGGAATGGCTTCTTTGTTGCCTAGTTGTTGCGACTTTGCCGTATCTTGTCCTTCTGCATCATTTCCACATGAAGATTTTATGCATTGAAATTAATAAAGCTGTTAAAGCGTATCCTCTTGGCACTTATAAAGGAACCATTTGTGTGCCTTTCAGTGGGTTGCTACATGTTTCAAATATCACTAGAGCTGAAGTTACCTCTGTCAGTGACATACTTTCTGTAGATGAGAAGGTCAAAGTTTTGGTTGTGAAGTCATTGTTTCCTGATAAAATTTCTTTGAGGTAATGGCTTTCTCACTCTAAATTCCTTATTTAAAGGTTCAAATTTTTTTAGTTAGTGTTTAATCAGAGTCACTTATAAAACTGAATCAGCCTTCCGAGCTAACTAAGGCTCCTAACTCCCAACTGCAATGCCATACAGGATTAGGCATAAGCATCAAACATCAGGATTGGGGAAAAGGTGACAAGTGATATACTAGTGCAAGAATAACACAGAAAAAGAAATGGAAATCCTCTTAGGGTATATTTGGATTAGCTTTTCAAGAATTGATTGTGAAGTTTTGGAGAGTAGTTTTTATAAAAGAAGTGATATCGATAATTAAAGATGTTTGGATGTTTGTTATCAATATTATTTTTTCATTTTTTAATTACTACAGTGTCATTATTTTTCTCAAAAGCTAATCACCTTAGCTTGTTGGGAAACTGTGGTTTTGACCTCGGAACCATGGCTTTGGCATAATTAATCAATTCCTGGATTTTATGAGGTGTTTAAAGTGCTTTCTGCACCCCATCCAAACATGCACCTATATTATTGTGTAGTCAGAGTCGCCGTTCATGAAAACTCATCATGACACACTGTGAATGTCCTTAGATTTTACTGGAGAACATTCGACAATTTTATTTTAATTAATGAATCTTTCCATATGAGGACTTTTATATCTTGTACTTTACTGCTGTAAGTTGCTTCTGATTTTAAGTCTCTTTGTGGCATGAAGCATCGCAGAACTTGAAAGTGAACCTGGCCTATTTCTGTCAAACAAAGAGGTAAATCTAATTTATTTTAGACAAAACCTTTTTTAGATGGTGTTCTTATCAATTTAATAGTACTCCACTAATTTTTTTTGTATCACTATGGTGGCTGAGTATGATTTTATTTCAAACCCAGAGAATATTGATACTTGAAAAATTGTATAAATATCTATATAGCAATTTTGAAAGGGCGAAATTTGAATAAAATCATAATTTCTGGCATCTAAATGGAACCAAGAAAAAAAAAAATCTTTAAGTCATCATATTGGAAATCATATCGTTGGAATCTTAGCTTAAATCTTGGATTGGGCTTGAGATGATCTTTTTCCTATTCCAGAGAGTGTTTCAAGAAGCTGAAATGATGGCAAGGAAATACAAGGAAAAGCTCCCTCCTTCTTTGACGCCTCGACGGTCAGATCCCCTCCCACTGAATTCCCTGCCTTTTGAAAACGAAACTTTATATGCAAACTGGAATTGGTTTAAATTTGAAGAATGAATATCACTTTGGATTAAAGATAATTGGAAAAAGGGCATGGGAGGGATTTAGTTTCGCCTAACCTAAACCAATCTTCTCAATCCAAACACATCTCCAAGTACAAAACTATTTTCTAATGGAAGCTGAGAAGATGACTTGACATAGAAAACACAATCTCATGAAGAAGCTTGTGATGTGGCCATGGTTCTGCTTATGGAAGATAGAGCCCAAGCCTCCTTAACATATGGTGAAAGGATATTGTTTCTGATTTGGCTTTCCTTTCAACTCAGATCAGTTTTGTTTTATTTCTGACTAGACTTTGTAGATCTTTATGTACATTATGATTAGATATCAAAGTTACTTTAGAATAATGATTCAGTCATGTAGAGCTACAATTGTTGTACGTTATAAAGCATCTTGTTTTTTGTGGGATGAAACTTTAATTTATTGATAATGCTTACCTTGAGTTAATTAACTTGCCTTTGACCGAAAGATGGGATGAAGGAAGGTGTTAAAACTTAAAAAGGTAATGGCAGTAGTGATATTATGGCCCTGTTTCCATTACCATTATAAAAGATGTTCACGCAAGTTGAAATAAAGTTTCTTTTAAATACTTATCTTATGTTGTAAATCACGTTGAAAATGTAACTTCTACTGTTGATTTAAACAGACCCTATATGAGTTAAAGTAAATCTCTGGGGCTCATAAGATATGGTAAGCCTATTTTTTTTTTACTTTTAGAGTTGTTTAGTATTTTTTAGTATGGTTTGTCAATTTTTCAAAGGTTGATTATTTTGGACCGGTTTTAATTTGGCCTTATTATTTAAGTATTTAGGACCAAATACTGATTTTTGGATAGGCATATAATAAGATTAAGTTTATTATATTCATTATATCAATTTTTTATTCTTAAATATCAATGGGGTCGAATCTAATGAAAAGTGTTAATCCATCGCAACATAATAAATTAAATATTGAATCCCACTGAAAAAAGTGTCCATTGGGTGGCTACCTGTTCTTTCGGGGAAAAATCATTTAGTTAATGTTAAAGTGTTTTGTAAAACATACAAAAACTAGAAATATATTTTTAAAAATAAAAAGAAAAGAAAAGACTCCACAACTTCTACGTGTTCTTTTTTTTTTGTTTTCTTTTGTTATTTTTTGTTCACTTCATGTCACTTCCCGCCACGCCTCCAACTTTGTTTATCGCGCTTGTCAGCCGTTTGGCAATCCGTTGAGGTAGCGTTTTGGAAAAGATTTAGAGCAAAATGCATTATGAAACTAGAATGCATTCTGGGGAAACATTAAATCTCAATCTCTCTAAAATACATTTTAGATTGTGATTTCAAAATTCTAAGTCACAACATTAAATTTTCAAGTCGCGACTTGGAATACTCTATGTTGTGATATAGAAATGAAAAATTTAAGTTGTCATCTGAGACATTCTAACTACTTTTATTTTATTTTTTTCCTAATTTTATCACAATATAAAGTAATATATATGTATTATTTAATTACATTCATTTCCTTTTAAATCACTTTACATTTACATCGTTTATCCATACAAATTTTCATTTTCTACAATACATTTTAGACAAAAGTCATTTTCTAAAATACATTATGACTAAAAGTCATTTTTTAAAATATATTATGATTAAAAGTCATTCTTTTAACGATTTTTTTAACGGGTTCAATATTTTTGAGTTGACTTTACACCAACGCTGTCACCTTTTCACTCTGCTTCTCACATTCTCTCAATTCTTTGAGTTGACTTTAAAAATAATTGTTCCAATCAAGTCTATCTTTTTTTTGTTTTCAAATACAGTTTATTTAGAGCAATTATCTAAGCGGATTTTTATTCTTATTTTCAACATTCGGTTTAAAAAATAATTTTACAAAATTACTCTGAAACATAAAAAAAAGAACAAAATACACAAAAGATTCAATTTTCTCATTCATTCTCTGCAAACTGGATGTTGGTTTGGTCTCACTGTCTCAAATTTCGGATGCTTTAATATTTACAACCGAATGGGAAGTCGGTTGGACCAATTAAGTATTGAACCAAGAACCTGCCCTGTGTCTAGCAAATCGGCTAAGAATAAATATCAATCATCATTGTACATGTTAAAATCCAGTGGACTGGTTTTTTTTTTCCTTCACAAACATTTCAAAGGTATGATTTGTTCATTTTGGTACGTAATGAAAGTATGGGAGTTAAAAGTCTCATACAGACATGATGAGAAATTGAGAATTTAAACTATTTTTAATTTTTTATTTCTCACCAATCTAACTTTGAATTAACTCTGAACTGACCTATTAATCTATTGCCTCAATCGATTTAAAGTACCTGTTTGGCAAAGTAACGAAGAAATATTTTTACCATTTACAAGGTAAATTTGTAAAGAAATTATTTTGTTTTACGGAAAAATACTATTAAACGTACCGATTAATTCAGATTTAATAACCTCGTATATCCTACAGCAAGCTATTACTTGAGAAATTGTAGCTTAGCCTTGGGCTCTGCCCCTTCTTTCGCAGGAAAAAAAAACATTGGGAAATAAAGAATGATGGACAATTAGGAACAAAACATGTGATATATTCTAAAACTATATATCATAAATTTATGATGGCTCGAAACTCGATAGCCGAGCATTTCAATAAAAAAAAATACTATGAAGTGTTGAGTAAATGATACCGTGCTTGTTTGGGAACTTTATTCCCAAAATGGAACACGTAAACCAAGATAAAACCATCTTAAAATTCATAAAAACCATCTCCAAATTTATCTAGAAATCCATAAACTCCGTTCTTCCAACGAAACTCCTTTCTCCTAGCGGAATTCCTAAATACAAACAATCTTACGTAGGATGTTCACTTTTATCATGCCCCGGCTATCTACTTCCGATCCCGGTCATTTTGGAAGGGGATTGTCGCATTCTAAAAATTCCGAGATGGAATAGGATGCGGGAAGGCTTTTTGTCCCTCCCGAATATTTATTTTTTAAAGATATAATTAATATCTTTAAAAACTCATGCATATTGTGGAATATAAATTGTATTAACATACTATGAAAATTAGTTGCAAATTTAGTTGCATGATGGTGCAATGGGTTAGCTCCATTTTACAATTAACATAGCAATGGGGTATTTTTCCCCATTCTCCCTATTTTAAATAGATTATCTTAAAGTTATTACAAAATAAATATTAAGATAGATGAATACTAGTTACATCAAATTCCAAGGTTAAATATAAGATATACTGATGTTAAAATTTTACATCTGTTACAAGACGAAAATTACATTTTTGTACAGTATTTCAATTAAACTTTAGGTATAGAACATAAAAATTAATTCCAGACCACCCCACGGAAAGCTGAACCAAACTCCGAGCTTTTGAATCAGTGCCTCAACGCTCACTTGAAAGTGGAGAAAAATGAAAGCAGGAGAATGAAGGAGCATAACGCTCATTTGGAGCTACAACTATGAAATGTGACATCCGTATGGATTGCAACATTAATTAGGACCCGCTAAGTTAAATGTTTCAAAGAAGACTAACAGATGAATCATTGTTCTGGTCACAACTGTTCTACAGTATCCTCCTCCTCAAAACGGCTTTTAAACCTACTTCGATCATAGTCCAGCCTAAAGTTATTGAACATAGTCAGGTTTAAGTGTCTATTTAGGTAAACATGACATGACCATCTCACTAAGATCTAGCCTATAAGATTCAATGGGGCTCATTTAAGAATACGATAGAGAAGTACTAACGCAAGCCGAGATAAATATGTGGAAGAAATTATCTCGTTTTACGGAAAAACACTGTTGGACGTGCGTTTAGCCGTACCTAACTCTTAGCCAAAAAGCACATGTTCTAAAAAAAATTAATTTCAGCTACTACATATGAGTATATATAATATAATCTAAATCAATTCTATAACTTACTCAGCTGGCGTTAAGTCCAAGTTCCACATAATCACTGTTTCAAAATTTCGTTAGGAGAAAAGAGTTTATATATTTCAAAGTAATTTACGAATTTTAAAATGGTTTTTACAGATTTCAAGATGGTTTTATCTCAACTTACATGTACCGTTGGGAAAACAGTGTTCCTAAACACTATGAAATCATCCATTATTCACCTCTGCCTCTTTTCTCAATGCTAGCTCGCTTCCCCTCTCATAATATGATTTGAACGAGTTTGCACTTGTTTGATTTTGAAACAATATATATGATTAATCACTAGACTTTTTTTCCCATTCGGACTTGCTTTGACAACTTTTGTTACTAGGCATTTTTTTTCACTTGTTAAACCCTTATATTGCAAGTAAAAAAGGATTATGCGCTTTCAAGACACAATAAGCTTAAAAGGTTAAGTTGGAGGCATTCTTTCAAACCTATTTAACCACCACCATTTTTTTTTATACAAAAATTTTAGGCAGAGGGTTCAGCTCACCCACAAGCCAAGGGAATGACGAAATCCCCCTTCCTCTTAGGTCATACCAATGTTGGGCAAGGCGAGCCGTCAATTACCCTCAGGCTTTTACCTAAGCACCCAGGGTTAGGATGCCTTCACAAGCGCTGCGACTAGAGCCACAACAAAATGACCTTTTCTGGTATCGAACCCTCTCCCTTTGGTGAGAGTGTCCAATACCTTCGCCAGCTGAACCCACGGACGATGGGTAACCACCTACATTTAAAATAGGGTATTTGAGCATTTAGAAGGCTTAAGCTGAAAGCCTAACAAATGCATATATACAAGCTCAGGCCCAACCAAGTTCAGGCTTTAAAACTCTGATGCAGCAGCCCAAGGCTATTTAACTAAAGGCTAGACTAGCCTATTCCCACCTTTAGCATTGATCCCATTTTCACAAAGGGTCAAAAGTCAAAGGGGTGTGTGTGTGTGTGTATGAAACCTGGTTTTCAGCTCAGGGGAGAAAATCATGGGGACGCATGTGATTATACCAACATAGAATCAACTCCTGAAAAAAATTTGCAAATCAAACAATTTGTTGTTTCCAAAATCCGTTTATACTCTTTGCTAGCTCCCGACAGCAACCTCCCAACCAACATGAATCAAAACTAGCAACAAATAAAACTAAAACAAGTGACTCCCCGAGACCCGAAGCACAACCCTCAACAACTTAAAACTGAACCCCCCCCCCCCCCCCCGAATGAATCCATAAAACAGACCTCTCAATATCATTTTCCATCACATGACACAATCCAAAGACCGAATATCCCAAGATGAGGGTAGAAAAGAGGAACCAAACCTTGTCTTGTTCCTAAGTAGTAGCAGGAAATAATCAAATATGAAGATATCGTACTTGTCTCAAGCTGATGAAGATGGAGGTTCATCACCTTTCTCTCCTGCATCTTTCTTCTCTGTCTCCTTTACAGTGTCTTCCTTCTCTGTCTGTTTCTTTTCAGTGTCTTTACTCTCTGTATCTTTCTTTTCTTCTTCTGCCTTCTCTCTAACACTCAAGTTCTCAAGGAGACCAGCGGCAGCAGTTGCATCCTTGTTTTCTTCTTTACTCTTCTGGGATTCAGCAATCTCTTGGAACTTTTCCATG
>JANTPZ010094002.1:0-17845 GCA_025593235.1 Vachellia pachyceras
CAAAGTTCTCTTGGATCCCTTCCAAGTGTGCTCTTGAGGGTCTCAAATCCCTAAAGATCATGGCATAATATTCATATGAACATACAACCATCAAAATGCCATAAAACTTGTAAAACCGCACTAAAACCCCCTTTAGGTTTTTAAGAATCCTACAAGTTCAAGGCTTGGTTTTTATGGTTCATTAAACTTCTAAAATCCATCTCTTAGCTTTACCATACACAAAACATTATTTTAAAGCCAATGGAACCATCAAAACACCCAAAATCACAGCTCTTCTATCTTTTCTGGGCTTGTCCGAAAAACAGCAACAAAAAGGGAAAATGGGTTTTTCAAACTTTGTTCTTGTAACCATGTGTTTTCTTGCATCCAAAACCCCTTTTCTTAACATTGATCAACTCAAATACGCCTCCCCTTGGATCGAAAGAAATTTGGGCAGAACCTCCCCATAATATGGAGCTTCCCATTATTTTTACAACAACTCAAAACAACCATCAACAACCATCAATATAGCTCTTACTAGTCAAGAAAGAACTTGCAATCTTTTACTACCTCAAAAGCCTTCTCTTTTGATTTTCATTCCTTGAAACCCTAACTTTTCATCTTCAAAAAGAGGGCTTTGATCAAGGAAATCAACCATAAAAGAGGTAGTAGAAGTTACAAGGAGTAGAGAAATAGAAAGAGTTGGTTGCTTGAGAAATAGAAATAGAAGGAGTAGAGAAATAGAAAGAGCTTGAGAATGGAGCTTTTGGGAGCTTGAGAGGAGAGAAAATGTCAGAACAAAGAGAGAGAAGAAGTGGCGGAATTGAGGTAAGAGAAATGGGGAATTTTGTGTTTTAATAATCCCTTGAATTAGCTTGAAGGGCTAGGATTAAAACACAGTCATTAAGTTTTCTTTTCAAGAGCTAAGATGTTGCCACTTGTCAAGCTCATGTGACGAGGGAAAAAATTGTCATCATTACTCTCAACTACCTCATTAATGACTTAGTTAGGCTAACTAGCTCCATCACTGTCTATTTACTTGATCCGGTGGCACGCATTTTCGCAAAGTAACCTTTATACAGGTAACTATATTTTTACTTTTCCGGAGACTTTCTCTCTCATGTGGCGCCATTCCCTAGGCCTCGTCTTAGCCCAAAGCATCCCCTAGTTTTCTCGTAACCCGTTAGAATTCCTCGATTGCGTGCAGCACCGTAAAATGTGCTTCCGGCGGCCAATTTGACTTAAGGGCATGAAAAAATTCTATATTTTTCCCTGATACTCCATCCTTTTTCCGTTCCTCAAAATTCTTCCCGGATTTTCCGTAATTAATTTTCTAAGAAAATACTTTTTTGGGGATTTTGGCACTGTTGTTCTCCGTACTTTGAAACCGCCCGCATCGGATACTGGGTAATAATTTTATTAAGTATTATATGACCCAACTAAACCTTTCTTAATTCGGGTCTCAGGTGTTTGAGGACTCCTGCTACCTCAAATAATTACATCTCAATCGTCTGGACTGTCAAAATCCCTTAATTATGAAAATGCCATTACTTGTCTTACTTGCCCCATAATTACCAAAATGCCACTATCCTTTCTACTTTTGCCATAATTACCAAAATGCCATCACTTTTTCTGCTCTTTCTTATTTCCAACCTTACCCTTGGTTGACTTTGACATTTTTGGTCAACTTTGACCAAATTACAAAGATGTCCTTATTATTTGATGACGTTTTGTATACTAGGCCTTTTTATACAAAATGACCATTTTACCCTTGTTATTTGTGCCAAATGACCATTTTGCCCTTTGGTCATTTTTACTTAGAATTCTCAAGACTAGGAACTTACTCAATCATCCTTTCTTATCTATAGGTATTTTCCTTTCTATTTTTCTTATCTATGGGGCTCAAATCATTTCATAATTCATCTGTTTGGCCTTTATTTCTGTTTACAAATTTTGGGATATTACAAATGTTCTTCAGCACCTCGTGCAATCTTACTATCTTCTTTATGTACATCTCTACTAACTTTATCAGCAGCCAATTCGTATGTACTGATAGAAAATGCGCTAACATAAGTCAATCTGTCAACTATTACCTATATGGCATTGTGCTTTGCTGATTCTAGCAATCCAATAATGAAACCCATTGTAACACTATCCCATTTCCACTCTGGAATTGCTGGACTCTGTGGCATTCCTTATCGCCTCTGGTGTTCTATCTTCACTTTCTGACAAGTGAAACATTTCATCACATACTCTGTAATGTCTAGCTTCATTCCAGGCCACCAAAATAGCCGTTTCAATTCATGATACATTTTCGTCATTCCAGGGTGAATGGTGTACTGCTTCTGTGAGCCTCATCTAATATCTTCTGCATTAAAACAAGCTTTGGAGGGATATAATATCTATTTCTGAACTTAATTATTCCCTCAGGGCTCTTATTGAATTCTCTAGCTCCCCCTTGACTCACCTGAGTCTCTATACTCTATACAAATTGATTCCCTTAATGAGCTTTTTTAATCTCCTCCTCTATATCAAGGTGGATCTGAGTGGTCCCCTATCTATCAGGCTCTACTTGTAACTGATTCAATACAGCCCAATCTCAGAGGTTGTCATCAGTCTCTGCTCTTTCATCATCATCATAGCCACCTGCGCTGTCTTCCTGCTCAATGCATCATCAACTACATTAGCTCTACCTGGATAATACTTGATCTGATAATTATAGTCTTTGAGCAACTCCATCCACCATCTCTGTCTCAAGTTCAGCTCTTTCTGATCTTGTAAATACATGAGACTTTTGTGATCACAATACAGCTTGATAGTTGCTTCATGCAAATAGTGCCTCCATATCTTTAGACCATAAACTATTGCTGCTAGCTCCAAATATGTTTGGGATAATTCTCTTCGTGAGGGTTTAACTGTCGTGAGGCGTAAGCTACTACCCTTCCCTGTTGCATTAATACACATCCCAATCCATGCTTACTAGCATCACTGTAATCCACATAGGTCTCTTCCGAATCTGGGATCACTAGTACAAGGGTCGAGGTTAGCTTTCTTTTCAACTCTTGGAAACTAGCCTCACACTTCTCATCCCACGAAAAAGGTTGGTTCTTTCTGGTGAGCTTAGTCAGTGGTAAAGCAATCTGAGACAAGTTTTATATAAAACGTATACAATAACCCGCCAGGCCCAAAAAGCTTCTGATTTCCGTTACTATCTTAGGCCAATTCCATCTCAGTAATGCCTCTACTTTGGCTGAGTCTACTGTGACTCCTTCCTGAGAGATCACGTGCCCTAGGAATTTCACTTCTCACAACCAGAAATCGCACTTACTAAGCTTAGCATATAATTGTTTTTATTTTAAAATAGCTAATATGATTCTCAGATGCCTTTCATACTCCTCTACAGATTTGGAGTACACCAGGATATCATCTATGAAGATTATGATAAACTGATCCAGGCATTGCCGAAAAATATTATTCATGTAATCCATGAAAACTGTAGGCGAATTCGACAATCCAAACGGCATCACTAGAAACTCATAGTGTATGTATCTAGTGTCGAAAGCCATCTTAGAAATGTCCTTAGCTCTAACTCGGAGCTAATGATAGCCTGATCTGAGATCTATCTTCAAGAATACCTTGGCACCACTCAACTGATCTAGCAAATCATCAATACGGGGAAGTGGGTGCTTATTCTTTATTGTCACCTTATTCAGCTCTCGGTAGTCTATACATAATCTAAGACTCCCATCTTTCTTTTTAACAAAGAGAACTCGTGCTCCCCAAGGTGAAACACTGGGTCTAATGAACCCCTTCTTTAATAGCTCCTCTATCTGCTTCTTCAACTCTTTCATTTCACTTGGAGCCATTCTGCACAGTCTTGGAAATTGGGTTCATCCCTGATACTAAATCAATTGCGAACTCCACTTCTCTCTCTAGAGGCAGTCCGCTAATTTCCTCTAGAAATACCTCTGGGAACTCCCTGACTACCGGAATATCATTAAGGGACTCTTTGGTCTTAACTTCAACTGAAAAGAAAACCACATATCCCTAAGAGTCCTTTCTCAAACATCTTTTTGCCTCTGCTCAGTCATAAAGCTTAGTCTGACCTTAGTATATGGGCTTGACTCCATATGGGGTAATACCAAGGTTCGGTTCTTACAATGAAGTAAGATACTATTGGTAGACAGCCAGTTCAGACCAATAATTACATCAATATCATGCAATGGCAGACATATCAAATCATTGACAGTATTACAATGCTCATACTAGACTATGCAATTTAGACATGCACTACATGTGACAACTCTTACGTCAGTAGGGGTAGACACGGTCATATCGTATGGTAATGTGTCAATGGTCAGACCCAAACATTCAGCACAGTTATATGATATAAATGAATGGCTTGCGCCAATATCAAACATTGCATGTACAAGATAATTTCTCATGCAAATAGTACCTTGGATCATCTCGGGTGACTTACATGCCTCTTCCTGGTTCATCACAAAAACTCTGCCCGAGCTTTATGGTTTGGACCCCTTAGTCACTTGGTTGCAGTCACTGGCAAAATGTCCAGGCTTTCCACATGTATAGCAGACATTATGGCCTGCTAAGCAAGGTTTGTCACCATGATTCTTGCCACATAGGTTGCAGGGTTTAATAGGCTGGCTACGCTGGACAGTACCTTTCTTTCCCTACTTCTTAAATCCTCTTATATAAAGAGGTTTATTTCCTCTTTTACTACCTGAGGAGTTACTTACTCCTGGCTTTTCTGTTGAGGTTGAAGTTTTAGTCATTGAGTGATGGTTCTGGCTACTCTCTGTTACTCTACAAACCTTAACTGCAGTGTTAAAGGTAGCAATCCTCATAGGAGCAACTCTTTCTCTTAAGGTTGGTCTCAATCCTCGGAGCATCCTCTACGTGTTCCACTCCTCATCATGGTTCTCTGGAGGTAAGTGGAATATCGGGATAGTTGCAAATATCTTGCTAAATATTCATCAAAAGATTCTCTATCCCCTTACCTCAAAATGAGGAAATCAGCTTCCTTCTCATCTTGGATAGACTTAGGGAAGTATTTCTAGTTGAACTGGTCCAAAAAAATTTCCCATGTAATGAATGGGGATATCCCTTGACTGCAGAATGAGCTTAGTATTGTTCCACAATCTGTCTGCTTCTTGTTCTAACTTATATATGGCCAGATGTGCTTTTACCTCAGAAGGGAAATTCATTACTTTAAAGAGTTTCTAAAGCCGCATTATCCAACTCTCTGCGACTTGGACATTCAGGGATTCTTCAAACATAGGCGGATTATACTTACAAAATTTGCTCACCCATTGCTGCACATTCTCCTTATCCTCTGGTCTCACTATTCGAATTGGAGGAGGGTCAGGAATCGGTTCAGGTTCCTGCTACAGAGGAGGCTGGGGTTCCTGCTGCTGAGCCGCTACTACTGCCGCCTGAATGGTAGCTTCGTTTTCAACAACCCTCTCTTGCTCTTGGTGAACTCTTTCTTGCTCTTGGTGAGCCTGTGTTGTTCTTAGATGTTCCATCAATTGCTGTTGTTCATTTAGCCTTCTCAGAAATTCTTGCATTGGGTCGTCCTGTCTAGGTTGACCCTGTTGATCCTCTCTATTCTCAGTTCTACAAGTTCGCACCATTTTGGTCTTTTAGTCCTTTATTAAAAAAATGAACAACCACATTAATATAACAGATTAAATATCATGCTCACCAGATTCTACCAAAACATCATATATGTGTGTATATATATATCAAATATGCTTTTGTAAGAGTACTACTATTTATATAAAAGTTCTAGTGTTTAGTCATCTGGGAACATCTCATATACCATAGATTCTATTTGCCTTCAGACTCTCACATAAACGATGCTTCCAGCAACTGCCTTAGCCATTCATCACATCATAATATCTTATTTATTAGTAATTCCTCTCTTTGCCTCCTAACTAGAATTGCAGGCTTTAATTCCTCTTCTTGGAAAATATATCTGTATCTCAGGATCTTCTTCCTTACTAAAATCCCCTTGATTAGCGGATGGTTCATAATGCAAACTTATCTCTGGAGTATTGGTAAACTCCGTTCCATCCTCATGATAGAGTGGTTGAGTAACCTCTATACTTGGCTTTTTCATGCTTAGCTAGTCACAATGATTCATAAATTCATGAATATGGAGCATATCTAACTAGCACATAATCATAAGAGGCAACCATTACATAACATAACACTTAGCACATAACATATCCAATTCATTCACATGTTGAATAATAGTGCATAATATAACAAATAACAAGGCACAATTATTCCAATCAAATCCCAAACCTTTGCTCTGATACCAATAAATGTAACACACCTTAATTACCCCTTTTAGCTTCATTTTATATCATTTGAGAACCATTCTTGGGCCTTGAATAGCTTAAAGAGTTAAAAGAAATCAAATCTCAAAATTTGATTTTTAAAAGTTACTATTCACAGAATTTTGGCCCAACTTTGAAAACTTATAACTAATTATAGAAAAATCGAAATTGAGTGAGACTCATTTGGGCCTAAATAAGCACATTTTGGGTTTTAAATGATGATCATATTTTATGGCTTTTATTTGCACGAAAATTACTTATTAGTTGGCAAATTTGACTTTTGAATTTCCTTCTTTTTAGAGTTTCCTATTTTAAATTAGATTTCATATTTGCATTTACTGCAAATTAGGTAACTTTTGAGTTTCCAGTTTTTAAGAGTTTCCTTTTTGCATTTGCTGCCAATTAGGTAACTTTGAGTTTACTTTTTCTACTAGTTTCCTTTTTTGAATTCGAGTTTAATATTTGCAATTAATGCAAATTTGGTTAGATTTGTGAGTTTCATCTAAATAATTTGTAATGCCTCTTTTAACGAAGACTTGGATTTTGAATGAAAGATTGCATGTTCATGCACTTAAAGAGGATTCTCTCTAGGGTTCTTTTCAGAACTAACAAATTTATCAAGGCTTGATCAACCTTGTGGTGTCTTCCCACACTTAGGGTCTTTGTTCTTCCGTCTTCAAGGGTTTAAGTGGATTGTTGACCTCTGATTAGCTTTCTTGGGGTGCGTATATTTTAGATTGGCTATGGGTTCTTGGGAACTTTCCCTAGTGGGTTCGCACCATCTTGGTACCACAACTTGGGGCAGCTAAATCCATGGATGGCGGTGATCTATTAGCATTTAAGTTCTTCAACTCAGCAGTGATAAGAGACAATTGGGATGTGACTTTACTTTCCAAAGAATCTACCTTTGATTCTAGGGTGTCTATTCTTCTGTTATGAGCACTCGAATCTCCAATTTCATAGGCAGCCCTAGTGTCTCTTACACTATATTGTTGATGGTTCAAAGCCATCTTTTTGATAAGTTCCCAAGCTTCTTCGGTGGTTAAATCAATCAATGAACCTCTAGTAGCTGCGTCTAACATTCCTCTTATTGGCGGTTAAATCAATTAATGAACCTCTAGCAGCAATTAATGAACCTCCAGCAGCTGTGTCATGCTGGCTCGCATCATAAACCTTTAATCTCAAAATTCACATCATAATTTGGGCAAGCAGCAGTAAATGGATCATAATTAACATCAGAGGTCGTGGCTTCTCTTATAGTTCTTCTATTATTGTTCCCATTATTTTCTTTCATTCTTTCCTCTTCACCATTTCTTCTATTATTACCATTCCCCGGTTCAGCCATTATGATTTTAGTTATGGAATGACCTACACTATCTAATTTCTCTACACTAGACTCACCTAATTCTAAGTCTAACTCCCTCACTACTTTGATTTTCCCTTTTGTTTTCTGAACCTTACGCCTTTCTCTCAAGGTTCTCTCAATTTCTAGATCAAAAGGTTCGAGTTGATTCTTACTAGGTATATAAAGGAAAAATTCAAAGCATGAGCAAAACTAAAACAACTCAAAACAAACAACTCAAAAATAAATGAAAAAGGTGTGTGTGAGTGTATGAATGTGTATGTATGAAAGGCATGTATGATTTGAATGTATGTATGTATTGAAAATGAAATTAATGAAGTGCAAAAAGTGAAGTTTGGCTGTGGCGAAAATTGATTTACATCACAGTGAACAGTACCCAGAGGGTAACCAAGTTAATATTCAGCTTGTTGGCCATGGCGAAAATGAACTTTGGTCGCGGCGCACCACTCCCGAGAGGAATCTCTCGTCAAAATTGTAAGTTTAGCCGTGGTGAAATTCAAATTTGGTCGCGGCGCACTACACCCGAGAGGATGTTTCTCTTTGAAAGTCAAGTGCATCATGACGAAAAATGAAATTGATCGAGGTGAAAATGTGAATATTATGTAGAATGCAGCAGAAACAAGTGTATACTACTATGCAATGCTAAGATATAAACAAACTAATCCTATACTATGAACAAACATGCAAAACTAACAAACAAAAACACAATCTAACAACTAATGGCACTTAGCTTCCCCGACAACGGTGCCAAATTTTTTGGTTCGACTAAGCTACAGATTGTAAACTTAGGTCGTTGGTTAGCCTTGAAAATGAATCAGGAATATTACTTGTGATTTCCAAGGATTGTACGGGACAACCCCAGGGTGGTTCTCTCTGGAAGCTACTATTGCGTACCGATAATCCTTAGCTTGTAATTATGCTTGTGATGCAAATGCAATCATTTTTTAAATCAAATTATGCTATGTACTTAAACTAATTACAAAATAAAACTTGTTTTTTGTATTTTCTGGTGAGAAAGAGAGTAAAGGCAGATTTGAATGTGAAAAGGGTATGTGATAGTAGTTTCCTCTTGAAAACAAATTGTGCCATCATAGGTCACAAAGGATTAGGGAAAGCATAGACTTTTGTACTAAGTTTCGTAATCAAAAACCCCCAACAACTCGCTGGGTCAGAAATCTCATGAAATGAACTCCATTCCATGAAATCCTTTAAGAACACTTAGTGTGTGTATGGAAATCGCAAAGTGATAAAACAACTCCATACATTGTTGACTCTAAAACCAAGCACAACTAGGATGATAGAAGAGAACAACAAGATTTCATTGAATAAGCAAAATGAACTCCATTCTACTTTGTCAATCACAAAACAACTCAATACATAATAATCCAAGTTTGGCTCAACCAAGACCAAGCATTTACGCACAAATTACAAAGTCCAACTCAGAATCCAAGTAATCTATAATGTAAATGCAGATTGAAAGCAAATACTCCCCTTTCGACACTTCAAACTCTGGCTCACTTCATCTTCAAGAGGATGGAGATGCTCAGCTCCTCATGCATGATGGAATCGAGCTCCGTATGGATGATTGAGGCATGATAAATGGATGGATGGTGAGGAAATGGAGGAAGTAGGGTTTAGTGTGCGTGAAAGGTGGAGAAAATGGAATATGGATGTGGTCTCTGCCTCTCTTCGTCTCTCCTTGCTCTCCTCCCTATCCTCCTTCCAGCCTCCTTCGAAAATACCCTAAATAGCATGATAAAACCATTCTGGTTCAGATCTCTAAAGTCGGGTTGCGTTATTTTCCATCTGGAGTAAAAATGTGGTGCTGATGCGCGATATTCGCCGCGGCGAAATTCTCTAGAGCTGCTTACTCTTGCCTTTTGTACAGAATTCTTGAAATGAAATAGCAAATATTGGCAGTATCATTTGATCATGATGGAATTTAAGCATAATAACATCATTATTCATGGCATATGTACCCAAAATCACACTAATCTAAATCAACAACTCATAATCTCAAATTTAGCACAAAAAGGTCATGTATGGGCTAAAATTGACTCTAAGACTCTGGGAATTCAAGTAGAAAACTAATACAAATAAAGCTTAATTAGAAATCTAGTCCGAATCTGGAAAATCCATGATTCACAGTTGTGATCAGTAAGTCAAGCTCGGTCTATTAGGCATCTGTAAATATTTGGTCAACAGTTGACTTTTGACTTTGTCAAATGACCAAAATGCCCTTCCTTTTTATCTTATTTACCATTTTACCCTTACTTTCTCTAATCTTTCATAGTTCCCATTTTACCCTTGCTTTTAACACCTAAAGACCTTTATGTCCTTGGTCTTTTTGTTAAATGACATATGGGTCCTTCCCAGAAGGTCACCCATCCTCAAATTACTCCAGGACGAGCACGCTTAACTTTGGAGTTCCTATAAAATTCCATCCACCAGGCCAGATCTGACTTTGGGTCTTCTTGCCCATAACCTTTCTCTCCTTATGCTCTGTCTATCTCTGGTTCTAATTCATTTCATAACTACTGGATTAGCATTTATTTCTGTTAGTAGCAAAATCATGGATATTATATCACGATAAGAAGAGGAAGTACCCAACATAAAGCTTTAGCCAAAAATATCTCTTTACGTTTGGGATGGTGGTTTTTCCTATGCCATCATCGTAGTTAGGCGAAACGCCACAGTTAGGCGTATGCTGACTAAAGTTATCGTAGTTAGGCAAGTCACCACAGTAAGGAGATCTACTTCCTGATAGACAGGAAGAAGAACCTGATAGATAGGGATCAGGGGACCAGTCGCCGCAGTTAGAATAAACATTGAAGAAATTAGCTAAAGGAATTAATGGGAAACCATTGTGAGCTTCTTATGTTGTCCCACAAGAGGAAGAAAGCAATAGAAATAGAGCATATGGAACATCACATTCCCAATATGAAGAGAGGGAGAATGAGCTAATGGCAGTTAAGGACATAATTCCTTAAAAAGTTTGGGTACCAGATAAGCTAGTGAGAAGAGCAGAATGCTAATCCTCTTTCTCTACGATGTATTAGAGATTAAAGAAGTAGTAAGGATTGTTGAATCCTAAGATATAGCATATTGGCATAGAATAAACATTGAAGAAATTAGCTAAAGGAATTAATTAATGTCTAAGAATTCAAGCATAGCAAAAAAGTATGTGTGGCCTGAGAAGGTTGAGCTAAGAGGCACAAAAGGAAAAGATAAGTTCTAGAAAAGTGCTAGAGCAACAAAAAAGAATAGGCAAGATCTCAAAGACAGTGTTGGTTTCTATGATTAGTCTTGGAAAATTATTAGTCTAGTTATCACTGGGGATAGATAACTTATTTTTAACCCATGGTTCATGGTCTAAAGTTTCTAAAGAGCAAGAATGACTCCCTTAGTAATGTTATAAGGCGAGGGTCAGGGATCAAGCCTACAGAATGATGCTGATGCGCATAAGGTCATAATGGACCTCAGTAAAGGAGCCTATGAAGAGGCTCAAAGTTAGAAGCATGATTCTGCTCTCAGAACACAAGAATGAGATGACCAGAAATGGCCTCAAGATAAGAAATTGTCCTAATGATGGATAGCTAGTACAAAGAAAGTACCCTTGACTATTTCCTTAAATAATCCAGCTGTCAATTAGAGTAAGCTTATTCCAATTCCCAAAAAAGGAAAGTAAAGAAAGGTAAGTACAGAGTAGAGCTGTAAGTCCTGAATGAGTTATAATCAGGCCAGCTAAAGAGCAGAATGAGTCGAAGAAGCAAAGAATGTTAGAAAGTTTCAAAGATTGAAGCTTAGAGCCTTTGGTGTAAACGCGAGTAGATAATCATGAGGCTAGTTAAATGATGATAGATCTCAATAGTAAAGTAAAAGTTTCTCTGAACTATGAAAGCACCAAGAGCCAAGGGAAGTAAGAGATCTTAAAAGTTCCCTGCTGGAGTGCTCAAATGTCGGAATGCTGAAGTTCAGTAAAGAATGTTATATCTCTCCAAAGCCTATTGGGAGGCTATGGGTATGAAGAAGAGAAAGAGAATAAAAAAGAGCCCTTTTTGATTAAATGAACTCACCAAGTAATGAAAGGAAAAGACTAAAGAGTGAGTTAAGGGCAAAGAAGCAAAAAGTGCCAGATAGTCAAAGTTAGCAAATAGTAAGGCTAACTAAAGGAGATGTCCAATTAAATGTGAGGCAACAAGTAAGATTTGCCTCAGAAATTTTATCTTTGAAAATGAATGGTCAACTATTAAAGGTCAAGAAACTCTAGTAAAGAAAGAGATTAGCATGATTCTAAGTAAGTTAGCTTGCCAATAAGAGAAGACGACCGTTAAAGTTAAGGGTGGAGATGATATATTTTTGAAAGAAATCTTCAATAATAAAGATTAGGTCAGTATTCAAAGTTAAGAAGCCTAGCAAAGAGATGTACTGAGACATAAAAGTTAAGGACAATAGCTATCGTTTGGCCTTACCCCCCAAGGACGAGTCAAATGTGCTAGGAATTTTCTGTTTCCTAGTAAAAAAGTGATCTAGCAAGATCTAGTATACCAGAGACGGATAGACGATAAGAGCCAAGAGCTTAAAGTCATTTAACTCGAAGGTGTAAATTTCTAGGACAAAATTTAATTTTAAGGGGTAAGGAAATGTAATATCCCAAATTTCGTGAACAGAAATAAAGGCCAAACTGATACAGTATGAAATGATTTAAAGCCCATAGATAACAGAGAGATGATAATCGACTAAGTCTCTAGTCTTGAGAATTCCAAACCAATATACTCCTCCACACTGACAATGGTACCGAATACTTTAACCAATCGCTCTCTTCCTTCCTCAGGGCTCATGGCATTGTTCACAAAAGCTCCTGTCCTTATAGCCCCCAGCAATATGGTATTACCAAACAAAAAAACAGACATATCCTTGAAATTGCTCGAGCCCTCCTTTTCAGCAGTCATTTTCCACAATACCACTAGGATGATGGTATTCTTACTGCCACATTTCTCATTAATCGAATGCCCAACAAACCCGTATCCTGTCTCACCCCTTTGCAAGTTCTCCATGAATATTACAATCGCCCTTACCTTGAAAATACATTGCCACTACGGGTCTTTAGTTGTACCACCTATGTCCATCTCCATCACAGGGTAAGCATGACTATAAAGCTACCCGATGTATATTTCTCAGCTACTCTGGCTCACATAAGGGGTACAAATGGTATGATCCCGTGTCCAAACGTCTTTATATCCCACGTGATGTCACCTTTCATGAACACCTCCCTTTTTACTCTCTTCTTCAATTTAGGGGGAGAATTGGAGTGAATTTTAGCTTGAACCTGAGACACCAATACCAACTCAACCCACTCAACCTGAAGTTCTTATTGAGCCATTCCCATTCCCTATTCAAACTGAGAGTGTAGAAATACCTCCCACATAGGAGAATACCGATTTAGGGGGAGACACTACTAAACAATTATAGGTCTATACAAGATGATGCAAAGTCGATGAGGTTCATCAAGAACCCAACACACTCCAAGAGTCAGAACCGTAGGTAGGTTTGGATAAGGTACAAAAGGTAAGTACAGAAAGTCATAATGATCTTGACCTACCTATCGCATTCTAGAAATAGCCTAAGATGTGTACTACACATCCTATCAAAAATTTTATTTCGTATCAGGCGTTTTCCTCAAAATATAGCGCATTTATCTCTCATCTTGATCAGGTCAGGATCCCAAATAATATTCATGAAGCCTTGGCTAGCGTAGAATAAGAGACAAGCTGTGAAGGAAAAAATGAGGGCCTTAGAGGACAATGAAACTTGGGATGTGGTGGATCTACCCAAAGGCAAGAAGGGTATTCACATCCAAGTACAAGGCAGATGGAAGTCTTGAGAAATACAAGGCAAGATTAGTTATACAAGGTTTCTCTCAGATTTATGGTACAGAATATACAGAGACTTTGCCCCTGTTGCAAAACTGAACACGATCCATGTCTTATTATCACTTGCTGCTAATCTAGATTGGCCACTGCATCATATGAATGTCAAAAATGCTTTCCTAAATGGTGAATTAAAGGAAGAAGTGTATATGAAAATGCCTTTAGGCTTCCTTGAGAAAGGGGTAAGTTATAATATCCCAAATTTCGTGAATGGAAATAAAGGTCAAAATCGATAAAGTACGATATGATTTAAGGCCAATAGATAACAGAAAGATGATAATTGACTAAGTCTCTAGTCTTGAGAATTCTAAGTAAAAATAACCAAAGGGTAAAATGGTCATTTTGATTAAAAAGGCCCAGGGCAGAAAATGTCATCAAATAGTAAGGACATTTTGGTAATTTGGTCAAAGTTGACCAAAATGTCAAAGTTGACCAAGGATAAAGTTGGAATTAAGAAAGGGTAAGAAAAGTAATGTCATTTTGGTAAATATGGAAAAAGTAGAAAGGTAATGGCGTTTTGGTAATTATGGGGAAAGCAAGAAAGAGAGAGAAAAGGCAGTGGCATTTCTGTAATAAAGGGATTGGAGGTCCCAGATGACCGAGAAATAATTATTTAAGGTAGCAGGAGTCCTCAAGCGTCGGAGATACGAACTGAGAAAAGTTTAGATGGGTTATAAAGTATTTAATAAAATTATTATCCAGCATCTGGTGAAGGTAGTTCCTTAGTTCAGACGACAAAGTACCTAAAAGACCCGGAAAAAGGTTTTTCCTAGAAAATTAGTTACAAAAAATCCGGGACGAATTTTAAGGAACAGCAAAGGGCTGGAGTATCAGGGACAATTTTAGAAATTTTCCATGCCCTAAAGTCGAACTGGCGGCCGGAAGCACATTTTACGGTGTTTCATCGGAATCGAGGAATCCTGACGAATTACGAGGAAAACCCAGGGGTATTTTGAGAAGTTGAAATGATGCCACCTAAGCAAGGAAGCCTAGGGAATGGCGACACATGAGAGAGAGAGAAAATCTCCAAAAAATAAAAAGGAAGTTATCCGGATAAAGTTACTTTACCGAAGTACGGGTAACTGGGTCAAGTAACTGGATAGTAATGGAGCTAGTTAGCCCAACCAAGTCTTGTAGGAGAAGCTAGAGATTACTTTTTACCAAGCAATAAGATCTTGACTGCAAGTGGCAAAATTACAACCATATAAACGAAAACTTAGTCTCCAAGTTTTAATCTCAACCACTCATTCCTTTTGCATGAATTTTTTTTTAAAACACCATTTCCTCTCTCCTTTTCCTCATTTGGCTGTCCACTTTCTCTCCCACAAGTCTGAAAATTCTCATGCCATTTTCAAGTCTTCAAGGAGGAAGAAGAGAGCTCACACAACATCAAGGTAACCACTCAAGCAACCACCTCTGTACATTTTCCTACTCCTTGCAACTTCTACTACCTTCCTCTTGGATTATTTTCTTGAGTAAAGCCCTCTTTTTGAAGATGAAAAGTTAGGGTTTCAAGAGATAAAAATGGAAAAGAAAAGGTTTTAGAGGTAGCAAATGGTTGCAAGCTCTTCCTCAAGTAGTAAGGAGTATTTTTATGTATTTATTGATGTGGTTTGGTTGTGGGTTGAAATTTTGAAACCCTAAAGTTAAGGGAGGGTGCCGTCCACTTTGGGATGGAAGGGGGAAGATTTGTGTTTGAACTATATGATGTATGGACAGTGGTTTGGAAGCATGTATATTCAAGAATACATGAACAAAGTTTGAAAAATCCAAACTCCCTCTTTGTTCTGTTTTTTTTGGAAAAATCAAAAGAAATAGAGGGAGTGGGATTTTGATGATTCTAATGCTTCCAATGGCTTTAGAAGGAAAATTTGGGTAGGGTAAAAGTAAGAAAGGATTTGGGAAACTTTTGAAATCAAAAGAACAAGTTACAAAGCTTTAAGGATCTTGAAAGAGCAATATGTGTGATATTGCTTATTTATGATGTTTCTTGCCTTGTTGTGGCTGGAAATTTATGAGTCAATTATTGCATGGTATTTATGAAGTTAAGAACCCAAAGAAATCATTGGGAAAGTAAGCAAAAAGGACTCAAGTTACAAGAGAATTAAAGAGACAAGGTAGCAAGACTACTAACTCCTCAAAGCTATTTTATGAACTTGTGTGAACAGTGCATTATTCTATGATGTATGAGCTTGTGTTATGTGTATGATATATGATTTTGATTGTTATGGTCATATGCATGTTAATGTGATGTTTGAACACGTCACATGTAACTTGATCATACACACATTTTTTAAAAGCATTACATGCACATTCACAAGTTTTGTTAGTTAGTTTTGCTATTGGAATATGCATAAATCTCATTATTCTCCAACTAACCATGTCGGTGGAAGTTCAACCAAGGGTAAGGAAAAGATTATTGATGAATGAAGATGATGTTCTTGCTTGAGTGAATTTTTGTGTAAATATTAAGATTTGCTAAGCTCTACCTACAAGTAGTTGTAGTTTGTAATCCTAAACCTCTATTTGAAGTAGTATGTGGATATAGGATGATGCATGCATGAATTTGGGGCTAGGAAGGCTAAAGAATGATAAGGAAGTAATCATACATGATAAGGGGTTGGTTTATAAACCAAAAGAGGTTTTGGTTATTTTTTTAGAAAAAGTTAGCTTTCAAAGCAAATGGGTTCCAAAGGCCCTGAAAAATGATATGTTTCAAATGGCGATAAAAAAAGCAAACGAGCTTCGATTTAGCTGAAATTCCAGTTAAATACTACACATCCTAAACTTTAAAATGATATAAACTTTGAGAAATTTGGATGTGTATTTTAAGAGATATGATTTTCCAAAGTTGAGGGAAAAATCTGGAAAAACTGGAAGTGGCCATTTGAACTAAAATTTTTACAGAATAAACTGATTCCAATGAATATTTTTTCCCTATAGATTACTTAATAAGCTTCAAATAGAAATTGGAACCACTCAGTTTCGATTTTTTTAGAATTAATTATGATTTTTTAAAATTGTGCCAGAAATCTGAAAAATTGACCAGTGAACAGTAACTACATTTTTTTTCCTTTTTGAATTTTCAAGTCCACTTTTTTGGTCAATTTAAGATATCTAAGGCCTAAGAATGGTTCAAGAGTGAGCTATTATGAAGTTTACAGGATCCTCAGGTATCTAAAGGGCTCTCCAGGGCTTGGTTTACTCTTGAAGAAGACTGATTACAGAGGAGTAGACATGTTTACAAACACTGACTGTGCAGGTGATCAAGAAGTTAGAAGGTCCACTTCAGGGTACTTCACATTCGTCTGGGAAATCTTGTGACATGGAGAAGCAAGAGCAGAGTGTAGTAGCAAAGAGTAGTGCTGAAGCAGAATTCAGAGCAATAGCACTTGGAATTTGCGAAGGGATTTGAGTCAAAAGAGTTCTTGAAGAATTGAAGATGGTTGTAAATCTATCTATCAAGCCCTATTCAGACAACATCACAGCTATTAATATCTCACACAACCCAGTCCAATATGATAGGATGAAACATGTGTTAGATATGATTAGTTTTGATGATGTCAAATATATTAGAACAAAAAGTTTTCATATGCATATTAATTTGACAAAGATTTTTATAATGCATATTGATTTACAACTACATTTGTGTATCTCTTTTTAAGTTGAAAGGTGATATGATAAAGTAACTCAATTTAAATATTAAAATGTTTTTAAATAAATCTTTCATTGAGTTACCATTCACCTAAGCTTTATTTGGATGCTAAAAATCGAGTTTGATAAGTTTCTGGAGCTTCCTGAAGCAAAAATTGAGTTCTAGGAAGAAGAGGTGTCAAAACTCGAGTTCCGGGCCATCCAAAACTCGAGTTTCAGCTTCTCAAAGTCAGAACTCAAGTTTCAGTATTGCAGAACTCAATTTTCACAAAACTTGAAGTGAAAACTCGAGTTTCAGCTTCAAGTTATGTCAACTCGAGTTCCAGGGACACAGAACTCGAGTTTCAGCACATATGTTTCTGTCAGCTTGATATATGTTTGGTATTTTACTCATATCTCCCAAAAGACAACTCCGATTGATGTGAAACAAATTTTGTATAAAACTATACTCACAACACGGTTCATAGACACCAAAACCATCATCAAATCATTTCATTTGAAGGATATATAATTTTCGAAAGTTGGTAGTCAAATTTAACGTCTTATCACTGACC